>JAOTRH010116696.1:0-15019 GCA_034768845.1 Heliamphora exappendiculata
GCAACATCTCCCAGAGCCACAGTCTTGCCTTGGGTCTTTGCTTCGCCTTAGGCACCTTTAGCATGATCGTGGAAGTCGCCATCTGCTTTGGTATACTCCCCAACGTCGTACTCGTCGTTGATCCCTCCGATCTCCGTGGCCTTGTCAATGATTATGGCCTGGTTAGGGTCTCTGCTCTTCTCAGTGGGTGAAGTTGCGGCAGAGACGTAGATGCGCTTCCGATGCCTACCCGGGGTCGGTGGCCGAGATTGAGTGTGGAAGGCGGCAGCGTGGACTCCAACAAGGCGACAGAAGGTGGTGTTCGGGATCAAGGGCGACTTGGACAGAGGAAGGGGCACGCGGACGGCGTTGGCGGCGCCGTGCACGAGCGGTCGAAGGAAGCCGACCTCTGGGGCATAATTCTCATCGGCCATGGCGACGAGTGCGATGCGATGCGACGCGATAGATGGGTTGGGATGCGATTGGTGCGGTAGCGACGTCCAAGTAGGGCGGTAGACGTCGGGTGGCTCTAGCAATGGAGTTGTGTTGCCCTGGCAGCGGCACATGCTAAATGGGAGACGTGCCTCAGGCACCTTAGGCATCCGGTCGTCTTAGTTGCCTGCTACGTTTAGCGTGACGGGTCCTCCCGCGTGCACGGGGAAAAGAGAACAACCTTCTTGATGACGACCTTTTCCTCGTGTCCACTACAACCTGCGACTTCGAGCCATTGACAAGACACCCAAGATGGACGAGGTCGCCCATCATGTGACTCAAATGCTAGTCATCGATTTCCTGAGCATAAGTGCGACTCCATTCACGCACCCCGTCGAGTATCAACTCCACCCTAGAAGTGATCTCCTAATCTAATAGTGGGGACCCAACGAGAGGACTCGCCAGATTGTAGATTGAATACTTCTAGCCGCTCAATCGACAAATTGCAGGACGATTGGAGAGACCCGATGGCTAGCAAATGCATCGTATAGTCACTCCTGAAAGGACAGATCATCAGCCAAGACAGCTGGATCGAACATCCTTGCTACTGGCTAATTCACGAAGATGAGCTGAGCAAGAGCCATGATCACCAGTTATATATCAAGCAGTTTCTTGGATATCGTTCCGGTCAAACTCCTGCTTCGTTGAAACACGTCGATTACACACGGGCATCTCCCGAAAATGACATGTCCAAGGTAGTGCGCTCAGTCCGCACTACACTGGGTCCATGGTATTGATCAGAGCTTCCTCACGGCTTAATACAATGCCACGAGGGCCATCAAGCTGCCCGCCCCGAGCCGAATACGAAGCTGGATCAGCAGGAAGAATGTTGCATGCAGTGCGGCACTGGACAAGCTGACAGTGGAACGCTAGTAGATCCCGTCGCCGAAGTTCGCATTATTCAAGATGTACTACGGCAGTTGTAGATCCCAGGAAAGCTCCATCAATTTGCCGGCGGTTGGTAAGGAAAAGGACAATCAGGGCAAGTGGCTGTGTCCACCGGGCCGCGTGTAGTTGATGGAGAAGGGGCTACCCGCGAGTAAGTGGGATGGGGAGACTCAGAACCGGGTGGACGACAATATCGACGACCGTGAGAGGATGTCCGGGTTGATGATGCTGGGAAAGAAGGCGTGCTTAGATGAGTTGATTGCGCAAGCCGCGGTGGAGATTGGTACTGTAGTCTTAACGCCAGGGATGAAGCCATCATCACGTCTGTCGATGCTCAGGACGACGATGATGATGAAGAGGAAGGCGGCGTCGAAAGGCGCCGAGACGACTGCTGTGGTAGCTGTTGTTCCCATCGTCACTACTACTCCGACTCCGACTGTGCACAAGACGGCTCGCATTCCAACCTCTGACAAGTCGTCAACAGTTCCGATTTCGACAACGACTAGGAGACGCTTCGTACAGACATCGACCATATATTGGCGGGTTGGAGGGCAACGTCGCCGATCTCGGCGATGCTATTCATGACGTCCGTCATGCTCAGGAAGATCACGAGGAGGACGATGGGGGCGATGAGGACTTCGGCGACGGCGAAAAAGAGGTTGGAGACATCAGTCAAGCCAAAGACGATGATGAAGATGTATCTCAGGCCAGCGACTTCTCGCCGTTCCACTCCAAGAATGAGGACGAGGAGGATTCCGAAAATGATGATGACTGGTAGGTAAAGCATGGATGCCGTGCTGAGCATGTGAAGGAGCAGTTTTGTCAGAATGGCACATCGTGGAAGGTCTACATCAACGGTTTTTGATTCAACGGCCACATTTGGAGCCTTGTGTCTCGAGGTGTTGATATGACCAAGTCGCCGTGCATGACTGGTATGACTCGTTTTGCAAAGAATGGCAGTCAGTCAGTGAGCGATAGAAGGCGCCATATATCAACTTGCCAAAACACGCGTTCCGATTAAATTATCTCTCTACGTCCATCCTGGAAGATCCTCGTCAACACGGTTCGTCTCTTTCTGTCGATTCTCCAAATCCCTTCTGTAGCCTCTGAATATGCTCTCTATCTCCTAGAGCCTGAACGTGGTCGGCGTAGAAGATACAAAAAAGCTTGCAATGATCGAGGTCCCCGATATTATCGGCAGTGAGGAGATGGCATAAGATACAGGGTCTCGGTTTAGCCGCAGGCGGGTGGAGACTGACCTTCTGAAGTGTCGATACAGCAGGGGCCGGAAAGGTGTCTCCCATCGACGCTTGCCAAACAGGATGTCCCGTAGAACAAGAGACTGGCCGGTGGAACAGATCAATCTGCGCTTTGAGCATGTCGATAAGACAGGGCCAGAAAGGCGGGCACGGAGTTATTGGAAGACTGACGGACCGGAGAAAATAGGACCAGAGCTGGAGCTGGAGTTGAAGCAGGAGCCACGAACGTGACCTACCGCGACGCCAAGGAAATGGTTACTCAATGGCTCACCAAAGTCCACACCGACGAGTTCACCCAGAGGGCCAGGACGGGCCTCATGGATCATCCACAGTCTCTTCGGAGCCCACGGCGGTCGCGCGCTGGAGCAGGCACGCACGGTGAAGATTTGGGCTGGGCAGGAAGCTCGGGAAGCCGAGAAGCAGCGCGCGTTCCAGAAACGAGAGGGCCAGATGTGGGCTGCTTGTATGGCCGTCGCTCGACACTGGGGCGTGCCAATCGCCCTTTACTACGGGCTCATCCCACCAGATAAAGGCTTAGCTGGCCACGGTTAAGCCCTCGCCTTGACAGCCGCAGTCTTGGCCCACACTGACTGGAGCGCCGCCGTCAGACGACTGAATCAAGTACGAGCTCATCGCTTTTCTCTCCCAGTGCAGGGCAACCGAACAACCAAGCAGCGCAGTGACGTGTTTGGCAAACAGCACTGGCCCGTTCCGTCGCAGGATCTCGTGCATTTGAAGGATTGGCAGTCGGCGTATAAAGAGCGGGGTGAGAAGGGGATCTTGGATGAGGATCTGAAGGATGCTCGGGTTGCGGACCTGAAGTGCTTCCACGATTCGCATGGATTGCTGGTGCTGGCCAGCAGCATGCCCGAGGTTGCGGCGCTGTTGGACGGAGTTGACGCGATGCAAAACTTGCTACTGCCGGAAAGATCCACGACGCTTGCGATGTGCATCGCCTGTCGGCAGATGAGATGAACGAAGCAATGGGCGCCGGTTTTGTATTCGACAAACCCGTGCTAGCGCAAGAGACTTTCCGGGACTCCCAATGCCATTCTATGCAAATGCGTCGATCGAGTTGACGGCCAGAAGTTTGGCACACACCAAGCAGACTCCTTTGGCATCCAGGAGCTCCTCCAACGAATCCGAGAGGAGCAATCTTCAGTCAAGCCTGTGGTTCACCCGTGGCTGGACTCTCCAGGAACTTCTTGCCCCTCGCTCGGTTGTCTTCCTTTGAGCAGCTTGTTGTGAGCTGAGGTACAATCCGGTCAGGCGTCAGTTGCTTGATCGTTCTACATGGGAGCTCTCAATTGCTATATGTACACAGATAGCCTGATCATATGCTTTAGGCAGTCGTAGGCAGCCGCAGGCACCAGGCTTGGCATCAAGCCTGTAGGGCATATGCAGGAGCCTTTCACAGAATCACAGTCTATACGCTAGCTTCATATAATGATCGCCTGCTGTCAGTTCTTGTCGTTGTGAATTCCGTAAGCAAGGCTGACGAGAAACTTGTGATACGACTTCGCGGATTTAGAGCCAAATGTTTGATCGACTTCGAATCACTATTGACATCTGTTGGCGAGATCGAAAAGCATAATCCAAAGTCGCAACTTGGACCCGCCCAAACGCTAGCAGGCGCCACGAACACTTTCAAGGGGAGACTAATAGAGCCTGCGGAGCGTCAAGCTATAAAAATCTCCTCATCTTGTTCGGGAATTATTAGGGCATGGTAGAATTTCTCATTCTATTCATTGAACTGTAGACTGTCTAAGCGATCAGAGGAACTATAGTATAAGCGTTGGTAACTTACTGCATTTGTTTCACTAGTGTTACGATACTGTATGAGGAAGCCTGAGACCGCCGTTGATACAGCTTGACAATGCCGCGTTATACCCAGCATTTGGGCTGCCGGTCTGTCTGAAATCCTTCGTCTTTTGTTTCTCGCTCTTCAGTAATAGGTTGGTTCGCGTACTGTAATCGTCAGTAGCCTATATGACAGCTAGGCAAATAGTGCGCTCGTGGTTGATGTAGCGCCAACTTCAATGAGCATGTTGATGACCTTTTCGGAGCTAATAACCTCGCTGGAGAAGAATGTCGGAAGTCCATCGTTCAGTCTTTTACCATCTTGCTGACTGGACGTAATCACGAATACCGTCCTCGTAATGGGAACTGCCCCTTACTGCGGATGTTCATCCCCTATACAATTGAATCAGTGGGATTGCAGCGGAGAGACGTCACAGGATGTAATCGGGCTCTAATACCGTAGATTCATCGTATGTCATACATATTAGCCGTTAGCCATCTCAGTTCGGGATATATTAAAGGACTGGTAATTGTCAGCTTTTGCTGCTCAGCTGTTCAGACATGTTCACCTCTTTTTTAACCTCGATAGTTCTTGCCGCCACTGGACTTGCTGGTGGGCAATCTATGCCATCCGAAAGTTCCCTTTTGGAACAGTCACGGATCGTCCTTTCCCGAGGCCAGTCCGTGCAGCTTCAGCCCAGCAGTGAATTTGATTGTCAGTACGCGACGCTCATATTTACGCACACGGCTCTGTTCTTCCAACCCTGTCAGGGAGATTCTGGCACAACGGATGATTTTCTTATCACTATTGGGCAAGACTCGACCCTAGGAAACGCCACGGCGACGTTTTTCTGTAACAACGACCAAGTGAACGTCAATTTCGAAATCACGAATGGATCTACAACAGAAGACACGACAGTTCGGCCCCTCTGTGCAGTCAAAAGAAATGGAAGTGTCTTGCACCTCCCTTCCAGCGGAGGCTTGGGCAATACAAATAGTACTTCGAGCATTCCCCAATATCCTTTCCAAACAGCGCCCGGGCAAAGCCTCGAGAACAGTTCTGGTACTGTTCTCACAACCACCTATTCGCTTACCTCCTCGATCTCCAACATAGCTACAACGACCACAGGTCCACTACTATCCAACAGCATTAGTAACTCAGAGGTCGCACTGCCCTCGCAATATATACAGGGAACGACAGGAGTCGTCAGTGCAGTCAATACTTCTTCATCTACGCAGGCGAATGATCCATCAACTTGCGCATGTATAAGCACTATGTAAAGAGAGAGAGAGAGAGAGAGAGAGAGAGCTCCTACAGTATGAAAAGTGTTATATATGGAGTTCTGGAGCTTGGTAAGAAGTAACTACTACTGTATAGCTAGGTCTCTGAATCGAATATAATCGTGATTGACCCGACATCTTCAGTCTGAGGAAGCTGACGCTTTACATTGACAACCACTGATAGCGTTGATCTTTCTGCTAACACGCTCTTTCAGACGCGTTCTTTGACCTGTCTTTGTTATTGCTATGGCTAGAGTGCGTCCGGGTGTACCGAAAAGCCGGGCGTGGGGAAATCGCCGACCAAGCTCTACCGCAGATCAACTTATTTCGCGCCCCCTTTGCCGATCTCGCGTTGTGACTTCCTAGAGCGCAATCATACAGGCGTTAGAGTCGAATCCGGGGATCATTTTCTAATTTGAACTCAGACCGCGGGCGGCACTACTGTTCAAATAGAATCTATTGCTAGTAAGCGCTTTGGCACTCGGCGGTTCTTTTGATCTATCGAGTTTCAAGTCTTTTGGGACAGTCTAAATTTCCGCCAACTCAGACACAGGAACCCCCGGTTGAAATTTCGAGCAATCGAATGCATGTTTTGGCGCAAATTGAATGTCTTGCAGGGGACAGGACGTCACTGAAAGCTGGAAAGCAAGCAAGGATGTTTCGGTCTCTCATACAGTATACTATATTTATTGAGAAGACATAACCTGGACGTGCTGTAGCTCGTTTCAGAAATCGAGCTGCCAAGTCCCTCTGCAGAGGATCGGCTGATCGAAGCTTGCCTTGTGCTCCTGCAAAGACTCGGCCTTAGCCGACTTGCAGATATGGTGGAGAAACAGCTCGCTCAACTGCTTCCTAACACGAAAAAACTTGTCATCGACCATATTGCCGATACTAAAGACAGAAGGCCGATTCGAGTAAAGGCTACTGTTAGTCTGATTGCGCAGAGGCATATGACTACAATGCCATCGAGAGATCGCTGAAAGGGACCGAAATGCGAGGCATTTGTGGCCAGGCTATAGCTAGTAGAGCAACGAATTTGTTATAAATTTCCGGCAGAGACATCACTGACTCGCTTCTCAAACAAAGCGGACGTTTTCAAGCGGCACTTAAGCGACAACCGTGTCCCATCTGCAATGACGTCGCCCCCTCTAGTGCGTTTGTCGTTGAGTACAACATGCTTTCTACACTAAGGCGGCGATTAGCAAGCAGAGCGCGATCATGCCTAAGTTTATATAAGTGCAGACAAGCGTATGCTCGTTTGTTAAGGAGACAACGTCGCCTGTAGATCAACGACTTTCATCCGTAGCTTCCTAGCAGTGCGATGAAAGACAACATCTGTAGTACTGTACCCAGCTTACAATGACTGCTTCGAGGCCTTTGCGTCTTGGGAATTTTGGCGCATCAACACTTGCAGTTTGATGCGAATATAGCCCTTCAGTTCAATTAAGGCAGCTTTCAACGCACTTTCTAAAGCACTGTGTTCCTCGCTTTATGGAATAAGAAGTCTAAGACAACGTCAGACCACGCTCCGAGGAAAAAGACCGAAGAAAGCCGCGAGGACCACGACAATGAAAAACAGTGTCATCCTGCCAAATCGCCGAACAACCCATATTTTCCACACCCATGATCCTGCTCAGAATATGGTCTTTGATCCAAGACCACCACAGTTTCATTGTTCGATCCATCAAGATGATGACATCTCCCAAATGCCCTATAGAGTTGCGGTGCCTAAAGAATCTTTTACGCAACTACTTTTCGTACTTGCACAGAGGCACGAAAGACTATACAAAGATTGCCGCTGACTTCGACCCTTTGAAGCAACGAAAAATTGACCACTCTTCTTCGTCGGTCTCGCTAACTGGCGGCCACTCATGCGGCTTCTCAACGTCCACGACCTCACTCTCCGCGACTTTGAAGGCGAGGAAACTTCGACCTAGGACATTCGCAAAGTGAAATGCTTCAGGAAGTACGCGAAAAGAAATATTCCCAGTATTGATTCGGTATGGATAGATACGTGCTGTATCGATAAGCGGAGCACGCAGGAAGTGATAGAGGCAATCAATTCCAGGTTGAAATGGTACCTCAACGCCGAAGTATGTCTTACGTACCTGCACGATGTTCCCGGCACCGAAGACATGGAGAATCTTTCGCGGAGCAACTAGTCTAGACGAAGTTTGGAAGCTACAAGAACTGCTTGCGCCTCCTCTCGTGACTTTCCTCGTAGAGGTTTGGGGCATCTCTGGTTACAAGGGCTGAGACAGCTGCATCAAGAGCGCAATTCTGCTGCGGGTGGGCTCTCCGCTTGTGTCGAGAATCTCTACCAACGTACAAAGCCAGGCTTCAGCGCACAGACGAAGCTACGATGGATGGCCGGAAGAAAGAACTATAGTGGAAGAAGACGTGTCCTACTGTTTACAAGGCATACTCGATGTCAAGATGTCCGTGATCTACAGGGAAGACGGCGGCAAAGCCCCAACGCGGCCACTCAAGGAAGTAGCCGATAGCGGTGAAGTAATCGGCGATAGACAGACGCTTACATCAAGCCGACGCGCCTCGGTTACAAACGTCGTCCCTATAGGGTTGTTTGGTCCTCCCACCTTAACCACTGCTCCCTGTTCATCGCCAGAGCCCTTATCGCTCAACTTCGAGCACGCCAGCGAATACGTCATTTTCGATCTCGAAGTACGCTCTGTATCCTATACACCAAGATCCTGGAGCAAAGCAGGAGAAGTTGTGATGCCTGAGGCACCAACAAGGCGATCTCAACAGCAATTCTGGGCTCGGTCTTCTGAGGCGTTTCTCTAGCAGACCCGAAGTGCTCACGACTCTGACCCTGAGACGCCCGCGGTTTTTGGAGCTGATTGCTACGAGAATCGCAGCATTTTCCAACAGCAAGATTGTAAAAAAGATCGTAGTTAGAGGCTTTGGGTGGCGTTAGCGAGTTGTTCCATCATGAAAATTGAGGGCATAATTCACATTTCGCGATCAGACTCGTCTGTGTACTGCAGGCGCCGCGGGCAACGTCTTCGAACTTGTACGGCTCTGGGTCTTCAAGCCAGTCCCGTTGAGGGTGACTCTCGTCGGGTCAGATGGTAGGGCCTCGCAAGAGATCCGTCACCTCGTCTCGCAGCGATTTGGACTGGCGAATCTCGCTCGCAGGACTGTAGAAGAACGATTTTGCAATCTCTTTGACTCCGAACACAATCGCTTCAATTGGGACCCAGTCCTTATTGTTCTGCCTCGAGATTCCTCGTTTCGATTTCAGCCCAAGTGATCGTTCGAGACTGACTAGGCCTGCGTCGTGTTTGGCACCTCCCATTGCTGGGAGTCGAAAGCGACGTAACCGCGATATTGAGTTAGAAAATCTTGGCATGACCGACCTGTCTTCGAGATTGTTCATTTTCATCACTGTCAAACAGAGAACCCTTAAATATTATACTCTCATCAGATTCAAAAGACCCTTCCTTATCACTTTGACAGGTTCGAGCATTATGTCCAGTCCCTCCACAGTTGCCACACCGACGCTGACCTGGAAGTGCCTTTCCCGAGGCTTTACTATTGCGTGCCTTCTTTGCAACCTTTACTGGCAAAGATGCGCCAGCAGCTACCTGATCTACTGCAGTACCATACTCTCGGGTACCTGTCTGGAGACGCTTTCGTTTCCGCGCTTTTCGCTTTGTGATTGCATTGAGCTGCTCTTCAAGGTCGCGGTTGCAGTCAAAAGCGCGTTTTGATGCAACATCAACTGCGCACCTTTGACAAGCTGAGAGAATCCATTTTGAGCTGTTGTAGGCGATCGAGTAATAGCAATGCCCACAAGTCTAGACTGTGATCCAAATTCCTGCGTATTGCTCGGAGTCTTGGACTGTCATGATGCCTCTTGGAGGGGTTGTTGTGGCGGGGTATGTAGGCGGATATTGTCACGGCCGCTACATTCATCTGAGCAGACTAGCGACATCAGGTCACGTGATCTGCTTGGTCAGCGCTCGGCGAGTCCAAAAGCCCGCTTCGCCTCGCGCTCCTCTTAGTCTAGACATCCGACAACATCTGAGAATCCAAGAGTCTTGCTGAGCATCGCGTGCCTTCACAGCGTAGACCGAAATCTGTGGGTATATAGCAAGGTGGGCTGTGGGAAGACCACCCTTTGCTCGACGGCTATCGAGGACATACGGAAGCAGTGTGACCAAAGAGCTGATACTGGATACGCAGTCTTTTACTTCTCGTTTTCTGACAATCACAAACAGTTGATTAAGGATTTTGTTATCTCTTTAGTTGTGCAAATAGGATGGAAGGAGCCAGGACTGTCGATGCTGCAACATGCTTATGAGAAGCCGAATCGAAGCATGCCGGGATTGGGCGACCTCGAAAACATCTTGCTGGCCTCGATCAACTCGTACAACCAGCTTTTCCTTATCGCTGATACGCTAGATGAGTGTCCTGAAGGCGGTGACACTCGGCAGAGAGTGTTAGAGTTTCTTCGCAAGGTCTCGCAACAAGCGCCTAATTACACTGCAATTAGTGCTTGAAGCCATGGGTTTTGAGCAGTCATCCAGCACAGTGTTCGAATTGAAGGCCGTCGAGGGACGAACGACGCACTCTGTACTAGGCAGATGCTTGGTAGAACGAGTGGCACTAGCATAGGCAGAGTAGACAGCGAAGGAGTACTGCAGACGACGTTTCTGACAGAGAGTGAGAACACGACATAGTTTATTAGGGACTCCTAGCCGGAGAAAGATATCGTCTGTACGAACTACTGTATAGACGACGAATACGTAAGACGGTCTTCTAGACTGGGATTCATTGCACGCAGGCTCTGAATGGTCAGCATATTTCTAATGTTTACGACAACTTTACGCTGGACTTGAGTGGAGCTGGTCTTGGCAATGGGTTTATTGCGCAGGCTCGATGCTAGTGTCCATGATCATTCTTACGTGCGATACTGGCACACTTACGCCTTTTGTGTGGTCGATGCAATTCATTGTGTCGCGCAGGTATTTCGCAAGTAGTGAAGCACTATCAGGGTACGGATTACTAATAAGCGACGAATTGGAAATGTGCAATTTTGTCCTATTTGCAAACTGTCGTGCCTCAAAGCAACTAATCGTGAGGTATAATTATACCCTTGCTTGCCCGCGATAGAACCACACATCATGAGCATTGCGACCGGACAGGCTACAGTCATCAACAATTGCCCCTACAGCGTACTTATTCACGATGTCCCATCTGAAGGCGGCGGTCAAACTGAAAAAATCACAACCCTTGCATCGGGTAGCACTTGGAAACAGGAGTGGACTCAGCTCACTAACCAAAACGGCTGGTCTATTAAGATGTCGAAAGTCGACGAGCCTCAGGATGTCATGCAGTACGAATACACTTTCCACAACGACGGTGTCATCTGGTACGATGTCAGCCTAGTTAACGGGGATCCATGGCACGACGAGTGGTCGATCTTCTCAGAGAGTCCTAACTGCAGGCCGAAGTGTTGTGCATACCGTTGGCCCACTGATGATGCTAATGGAATGCAGGCATGTCCTCAAGATGCGGTAATAAGCGTCGTTCTTTGTGAAAGTCCTACATCCGGAAACGCGGTATGTCGAACGCCACAAGTATAAAGACCCTGTTAATCTTATGCGCGTGATGATGTAAACATATTTAGATAGCTGAATGCAAATGATCCCGCAATCTTATTCTCATCGTACCAGAGCACCCGCTCGATAGACTCCAGGAGCTATGGAGATCACTGCCACCTGACGTACATCCGCCCGCAGCGAACATCCGGGGAATACATCAACCGTCTTATGTCGAAAATCATCGCATTTCATGCTATATCATGTCTACTTTGCCTCCAGAATCTCTTAACTCTTAGTTCATATGTGCGTACTCCTATTCCCTGTTTTTTTGTACGTTTGGCAACAGGATGGCGCGCACGACTGTCTTCGATACGCAATCTTTCACGGCAGAAGGAACTATCCTACAGGACTAAGTATAGCCTCCATCCGTGCCAGAGCTTGCTAACCTGTTCCTTAAGCTATTATCTCGTAATCGAAAGCTTTTTGGTGCGTGCTATGAAATTCCATACTACTTACAGGAAGAGGAAACTACGACAAGAGATTCTAGGTGGCCGACTTCCAAGCTTTCAGCTTCAAGCTATGGCGCACCATGTCTGATGTATGGAGTGTTGTGAGCTGAGGTACAATGCGGTAAGACGTCAGTTGCTTGATCGTTCTACCTAGGAGCTCTCAATTGCTATATGTACACAGACAGCCTGATCATATGCTTTAGGCGGTCGTAGGCAGCCGCAGGCACCAGGCTTGGCATCAAGCCTGTAGAGCATATGCAGGAGCCTTTCACAACATAGTCGACGCTTGTCATTGAATCGCTTTGAAAGGCGTGATTGCCATTAGGTGTTGTAGAACATTCTCTGACCCGCTAGATCCCAGTCATTCTCGGCGAGAATACGTAGATATGACTCGTATTCACCCGCAACACGTCCTTCACTCGAGATATTGCTGTCAGGGATCGGTAGCCTCTCGTCTGTCAGGTCGTAATGTTGACAAAGCTGTAGGATGTGTAGGCTGTGCTCCCTAAGTTCGACTAAGATCAAAGGTACTCTGCTGGAGGAGAAGCACAAGAAGGGCTACTGGAATAGGCACTAAAGAAAGGCGCAAGAAAAGACACAAGAAGAGACACTCGCACCACTGTAATGTACGAAAAGTGTGCAGAGCTAGAAGTGGAAGATGTGGACCCGCCCCTTGGTGTAAGGGGTACATAAGTAGACAAATAGACGTGATGCTATTTAGATACTATATATTCCGAGTTCTCCCTTGCATCTACAGCCTGAGAGCTATACATACTTCTCACATAATCATGAACAGCGCTATAAATCTCAGTGGTACATTGTTAATGTCCGTCGCACACTACGACTGCGGTGCTATACAAGTTGGCGACATATCTTTCGAACAAGACGTGACGTCCATTATCAAGCCTCTTCAATCACGACGAGAGAAGGTGTCCGCCTTATTTCGTAAACCTTCCTTCAAAGCCGCTATTCTGAATGACAATGCCAGAGTCACCTTCGTTGACAGGGGCCCGATAAGACAGTATGTGGATCAGCTGACTGCACTAGACGAGTGCCTGGTAGATCCATTCTGCAAACGCTACCGGTTTGTTGGAGACTTCATCTTTGAGCGAACGCAAAAGAATATTCGAGCAAAACCAGAGGCCCTCCTTCTATGGCTCGAAAATAGCGATTACAGTGTAGCGCAGCAAGTTAGTTGACAGGCTCGCCTGGAAGGAGGTCCCTAGCCCTTGTGAACACAGCACTGACTAGCCACGAAACCATCAAACATTCATGGAGCAAAGGTAGATCCTCGGGCCCATGACAAAATAATTAGATAGGACAAGTTTGTCGTGCGGAGTGAGACTTCAATACACGTAATTCCTTCCTGCACTCACGCGGTAACCGAGTTCGTCCGCCTCCGATGGAAGTCCGCAAAATCGTAATCCTGCCTAGGGTACTGTGTCCCTTCCGCTCTTTCCTTGCCTAATATCTTGCATAATACGGTCAATCGGGCAACCACTACCTACTGTACTGCACCAAAATACTGTACCGAGCTTGCCTAATATCGTACTTCTGTATTGGTGACAGAATTGTACTTTGTACTGTACTGTAAAGCCTTAGAGGAAAGTACGAAAGCGAGGAAGGCTGGAAACCGAGGCAGAATTCGAGTCGGCACTATAGAAATGCGAGGGCTGAATAAAGCAATCAGAAAGCAACGGCAGCGCCAGTACACCGTTGACAGATATTGCAACAGTTAAGGTGCTTCAGCCGATAAAGCAATTTGTCGAAAGTACAGACATAGGAAAGAGAAGAGGCGAAGGCTCAAGGCTACGCTACAGGGGAAAGACCAAAACGGACTTCATATGAATGCCACCCAGCAACGAATCGACCAAAGGCTGGCAAATCGTAGTGAGATCTGAAATCCCGCATGTGCACTGCCTACGAGGTACTTTCAACCTCGCTGAGCCTGATTGGAGCTCAGACGTATTGTCAACCCGAGCTAGTACTACGGTCAAACTTGGATAACCGCTATATTCCGTAAGAACATACAGTACATTTCGACATAGCCGCATTTCAAGAAGGAGGTCTCGAAGACTCTGTTGAATGCTATGCACAATCTACAGTCGAGGTCAAATGCCGAAGAGCTTGTTTTGATCGATGCAATGGGTGCATTGTAGTAAATGCTGGAGAACGCCGATGCAGGTACGGACGACGGTTCATTTTGAATTCTTAGAGGTAAGGGGGCGAATTGAGTCTGACACATGGAGATCATTACCTGATCAGGTCGGTCGTGGGGAGATTCCATATCCATACCAAGCAGATGAGAGAACGCGAATCATTGGCATCAGAGGTAGACCTCGAATATCTTTCGAGACAGACAGACGGCTGTTCTAAGGCAGATCTATGTGAGATAATAAGATATGCGAGCAGTAGCGCTCTTGCACGACATTACAAAGCTGGCATGAAAGGTTAGCTGCAGATCACGGTCAATGACTTTAAGCAGGCACTGGGCAAATCAGTCAACAGCGGCAACTTCATCTAGTCCCAGGTATCAAATCAGACAAGGTTCTACCGATGTATCCACTACTCTTAGGTTAGCTCTGATACAGTAGCCTTATCTAAATCTTTTCCCGTAATTCTTGGAAACCCTACGGCCATCTCGAGCCCGGCTACTACTACTGCCCACAAGAACAACTTTGTTGCTGGCCGGCAGGTTTAGCACCCATGAATTGCATTTACCCGACCAATCCTTGTCTAGGTTCGTGGATCGGTCACAACATTAGCTGCGACATCCCATGTACCTAATCTTATAAAGTGGGGGAAAGTATAGAACTTTAGAGCATTGAAGTACAGTACAGTACACAGATCGCTTGTGCCAAACTTTGGTATAGTAGTTTACAGTGATCACGAAGCTAATCACATTCCACAATCACAATCACCTCTATGAACCTACGAAGTACAGTACGGCATATTATAGCTGATTGGCTGAATATCGGGTTGGCGAGCCGAGGCACTTCGCTGAAAGGATCCTTATAAATCCCTTAGAAGCCTATAGGCTAACGGATACACTTGAAGAATTACAATAACAACTCAGGGGTCGCCTCTGTCCCCAATACTCTACATCTTCTTCAACGCTGACCTAATAGAGGACTGCGAATCCGGCAACGAAACCGCAACCATTAGGTACATCGACGATGCAGCCATCCTCGCATGCGGCAACACTACAGAAGAGACATGTGACAAGCTCAAGAAGGCGCTC
>JAOTRH010116717.1:0-15018 GCA_034768845.1 Heliamphora exappendiculata
TTTTATGATCCAAGTGAAACACTGAGGTGTTTCAGTCTCCCTAAGAGAATTAGCTGTTTCAATCCCTGTCCGCATTTGATTTAGTGTCTTGATTGGATCATGCTTTCCTAATACTATCTGACATATTAATATATTTTAAATCAGTGTCATATCTATCAAATAATAACACAAAGCAACCTCAGGAGAGAAAAAATAGTTGGCCACCACCTGCCACCACCAGCGCCGCCTTGCTGCCGCTGCCTTCAAGCGGCTCCTATCGCCTCATCCGAGCTCTATTTTTTACGAGCTTTATATTGTTAGAAAGCTCTCAAAATATAATTTTTGTTTTTCAAAAAATCTGTTGAAAAATTACCCAGAAAATAGCTGAAAAAACTACCCGAACGAAAAAAAACGCTGCTGGCTGCAATAGCACTATGCCGTCAACTTTCTGAGACTTTTTTGACCTCTTTTCGAACTTCGTTTTCAGCGTACTTTATATCAAAAGAAAGCTCTCAAAACGTACTATTTTTCTATAAGAGAATCTCCTTGAAAGAAGCTCGAAAAACTGTCAAAAAACTACCTAGAACAGACCGTCGCCGCTCACCAGCACTGCCGCTTAGAACTGCCAACTTCCTGAGGCTTTTTCGACCTCTTCCCAAACTCCATTTTTGGCATATTTTATATCGTTGGAAAGTTTTTAAAAATTAAAATCTTTCTATCAAAAAAATTGCTCAAAATAACCCCAAAACTGTTAGAAAATTGCCTGGAAGCCACTGCTGCCGTCGGCCTATTTGCCGCCTGCTTGGGTTGTGATTTAGGCCTTTTTTTTCTCTAGTTTTTTACAGTATTTTGAGGTATATTTTACTACTATTTTGTGTTTAAAAAATTACCCAAAAAATAGTTCCAAAAATGGCCCCAAAAATCATAAAAATCGTTGTCGAACCGCCGCCAGCAAAGCCACAAGAACTGGGTTATTTTGGTGATTTTTTCTCGTTGTTTTTTACTTTTATCCATAAATATTGCAAAAAAAATCACCAAAAAAATCGTTTAAAATCATTAAAAACTTACTGCGATTCGTGGCCCATTAAAACCCGAACCTCCACTGGTGCCGCCTCCGTTCTTTATGTTCTTGGACATGTTCAACATGCTCTTAAATAATCTAAACAGATATTTTAAAAATAAAAATTAGCTATTACATCGATCTTATGTTCCGAAGGCTCACATTCAATCTAACACGGTCATCTACCGTGATTAAAAAAAATCATCATTCACAAAACATTCAATCAAATATGAATTAATGACGATCATAAAATCGGGAATAGAACGCCTGCAGAATAAAGTTAGCAACAGCTCTAAAACTACTCGGCCCCGATAACCAAAACCAAAAAATAAAACAGCTATGTTACCAATTGTTGGAGGCAAGACTGCCAAGATCTTTATTTTTGCAAATGATTAACAGAGAAATTTAATTGGATGGACAAATGCCAAAATGGGCTCCAGATAAAACTTTTGATGGTGGACAATCAAAATAAAACTCGTGCATCCGAAGTTAGTTTAGAAGAATACATTTTTACCGGTAGAATCTTCAACTACGAGTTGAATCCGAGTTGAAGCTCATGTCAGATTTTTTACTGTATTCCCTTATACGATTCCTGGATATAGTGTGGGTTATAATCCTCCGAGAACTCGTACCGACAGAACCAAAACAGCTTTAGTCTTAGAAAGCAAGTTATGAAACCAGTTCATTCGACCTGTATATTTAAAGGGCTACGGCAGGGACTTGGGGAGTAAGTATAAGTAAGACTTCTAGTGGAACACAGACACGTATTAGTAGTTTTCGCAATTAAGCAAACCTCATAGCAGTATCTGCAATTATGGAAAACCAGCAACGGTTTTTATAATTTTCATAAAATACTGAATTGCAGTTCACATCACTAAAGAATCATAATTGCACTTTGACCTATAATCTCGAGATCATCTTGCATTGAGCTCCTGTTATTAAATGCTTTTCATTTCTCCCCACATTAAGATTCTCGATACCCGCTAATTAAATTTAATTACTCACAATTTAATTTAATCGGCATCTTGATATTTTTTGAGCCCTTATGCTTAACATATTTGACCGCTGAATAATCAAATTCACCTGTAAGGTTTGACCCGGCCAAAGCTTATAAGCTTCCTTAAGGGGGTATCATCAATCCCGATCTTTCAAAACGTGAATTCCATCAATAATTAATATTTTTCACATAAATAATATTGCTATCCAACTCACCGGGAATATAGACCCATATAAAATCGCACCCTCTAATGAATCAAAATAACGAATATTAAATATATGCAAATTAATAATTATTTCAGGATTAAGAGGATAAGCACTATTCATAATAACCTTGGAGTGTGAATTAATTTATATAATCAGTAAAAAATTAATTACCCCAAATGTCCTGTTCAATACACACAAAGTGTAATAGCACAGAGAGTCGGAACAATAGACAACGCTATTATCTGTTTCCTGTAACCGAGATAGGCTTACTAAAACTCTGTGCTACAACCGTACCGATGGTATGTCCATTTTTATTTAAACTATGAACATAAAACTTATATTCTGTAAGAACCTAAAATATGATATTATGTGTGTAAGCCGTACTCTACACACCAGATTAAATACTATACAGAATGTTGGACATCTATGCATAACAAAGAAATGATATACATACATTACTCATAAAAATTCTCATAAAATTAAAAAGTAATTTTATTAAAATTAAATTAAATACTAAAAACATAATTTTTAGTACACCAACCCTAATATACACAATCCCAAAATCATGCAAGTATGAAGGTATATAGAATGGATACCATGACTTATTTGTTTTAGACCAGATCTACCATTCATTATCTAACAGAAAAAAAGACAAACGTTCAGAAAGAGGAAAATACTAAATAGAGCCATAGATGGATGTATAAACTTGAAATAAACAGATAACAGAGAATTTTGAAAATAGTTTTTTGCATTTCTAGCCTTAAAGCAATGTCACGGTCGTAACAATAAAATGATGCGGCCGTCCATATAAAGAGGCATAAATGTAGCAGCTCCTATAAAAAGAATACGGCCATCACTGTAGGTTTAATAGAACACACAACCGTGACATAAGAATGTTATGGTCGGCATGTTACAGAACCTCAGTAAGCTTCTGATGTGTTCAATGTGCTTACGAGCATCAAAATGGGATGTAAACAACTATAAATATACAAAATAGAGGACTATGAATATATTATTAGTAATGAAAACTTGAAGGATATGAATGTTTACATTGAAATGAATGATGAATACGTAGTAAAATAATGAAAACCTTATCCATAACACCCTCGGGGGAAGAAGGTGAGGGTTTAAAAAGAATCATGGTATCCTAAGGTTACCTCATGTGAATATTTATCTCGAATGGCCCCTTGGTGGTGAGAATACGATACCTCTAAGTCAATATTTGTCCTCCAAGAACTCCTCTGAGGCAAACAAGAACACGAACGAGGATCGAGAAGTGTATAATGAATGGGAGAATATCGGGTGGGAGAGTATTTTGGCAGAGTTTGGGCCTCCAAGTGTTTCTCCTTTTTTCTACTTGGGATTGCCGTCTATTTATAGGTAAGGCGAGCAACACAGACCCCTTCTAGGATGCTGCTACTTGTCCAAAACGGGATAAAAGTGACGGCCACTACCTTTTTACTTTTGTACAGTACAGGCCGCTACCTTTATGGTGGTGAAAAAGATAGCCGCACCTTTCAAAAGTCACAACCTAGATAAAAAGGCAACAGCCGTGATAAAGAAAGTCACGACTTGATTTAGGGTTTTTAAAAAGGTTACGGCTATGAGAGTAAGGACACAGCCTGTTCTAGGGTTTTCAAAAAGGTAGCAGTTGTGAGGATAAGAATGTCACGGCTTGAAAGATGTATAGGGGTTTTGGATTTTGAGCCATATTCATGATTTTGCTAGCTTGAGGATATCCTTGAGCATGATTCTCATACTTTCGTCATTGGGGCGTATTTGAGATGGGTGCCTGAGATTCGGTTTAGTCAGATTGGGGTGTCTACAGTTGTCTCTCTTTGATAGAGCTTGTAGCAACTCACGGTGTAAGTAAATGTCAAAACTCTAGAGACAAACCGATCGAATAAGTCGCCAATCTTAGGCACAAACAAAACATGCACAAAAGCATGGTCGAACTCAAATTTTCATTGAGCTTCTTACATATCCCCATTGTAAGAGATCAAATCGATCGTATTTCGAGGGGCAATACACATGATGCAAATAGACTAATCATGATGCATGGCAGATGCAAAACATGGTGCAGGTACAAGGTATGATGCAAAACATAGGAACTTTAAAAGGTCGAGTTAGGACCTGAAGAAGTAATCAGCAATCTAAAGCTTTAAGAACTCCACTAGAGGTGCTTGGAAAGCAAGGCTTAGGGTGCCTAGAACATTAGGGCTTGATGAACATAAGAATTGTCTCACGAACTTTGGACTTAAACAACACTTCGCATATGACTAGGGTTTTAGAAGAGAGGGATGCCTAGTCCTTTAGGGCTTGCGAAAAACCTAAGGATCGCCTCGCGAACTTAGGACCTAGACAACGCTTCGCATATAACTAGGGTTTGAAAGAGAGAGTTGCCTAGTCCTCTAAGGCTTGGAAAAAATGGATGCCTAATCGTCTAGGGCTTAAAAAAGGAATGCTTAATCCTATAGGGCTTGAGAAAAGAGGGATGTCTAGTCCTTTAGGGCTTGCAAAAGTGGAATGCTTAGTTCTTTAGGGCTTGGAAAAAAGGGATGCCTAGTCCTCTAAGGAATGAAAAAGATATGCCTAGTCCTCTAGGGCTTTGGGGCGCCTAGATCATTAGAGATTAACAAACCTAAGAATCATCTCACGAACATAGGGCCTAGACAACGCTTCGCATATGACTAGGGTTTTAGAAGAGAGGAAGAGGACTTGGCGCGAGTGATGACCCTTGCTGCTTCCTTCTTCTTTTCTTTTCTCTTTTATTTCTTGTACATGGAGGCTTGTGTACTTATTTCTTTACTTGGGCCTGCGTGCCCACTGATACTCTTGATGCACTGCACATGATTACATTATGTTTATTGTGGATGCTTATCTTTTTTCATACATATAAAAATATATTTTTGATCACTCGAATATTTTATTATGCATAATGTATGTTTGTGTGCTGAATACTTGCCCTGTGACCCTACTTTTGTGTTGCGAGTTGCTTATAGGTTCTTGGCAACGATGCTAGCAAGAAAGGGAAGTGCTATAAAAAAATTTCTACAGGAAAAATTTACAGTCGTGAGGAAAAATCTCACAGTCATGACATTTGAAAGGTTTGCAACCTGGAAGATTGGAGTTCATAGCCATGAAGTTTGATGGCGGAGCTTTTTGGCACAAAAAATAGAGCTGATTCTGTGGTCCTCTCTCATTTTGGGCTCTATAAAAGAGGACCCATTGGTTCAGATCCCACTGCCTGAGATATTCTCTAGTCTCCCTGTCTTTCAATGGCTTGTTCTTTCAACAACTCCCTCTTGCTGTGGTTAGGCAAGTTCTTCTCGGTCGAGCACAAGAACTTCATCAACTTTGACCTGAATGCACTATTTTCTTTGAAGATCAAGAGAATCGACTGGCCTCTTCTGAGAGGGGCTTCCCAGCTTTGGGATCCTGACATGCACGTGTTTCAGATATGAGGAGTTGTTCCCAACGGTGGAGGACTTTTCCACCATTCTCGAGATTTTGGGCTGAGAGAAGGTCATAGTTCCTACCTCTTTCTTGAGTCCCAGGGATAGGTTGGTGCAGCTCTGCGATTATTCCAGACGCGAGGCTTCTCTCATTATCCATGATGGGTCCCTTGATGTGGCCAGGATCATAGACCGCTTTGGGCCTCGGGGGTCTCTTGGCGACTTCTGTTTACAACTTCAACGTCGCTATGCCGTTGGCATCTATCTTTTAGCTCACTTCCTCTCAGGTCCTTCTGATGGGCAGGTTAGCTCTTATTTGGTGGATGTGGCTCATCAGATCCATGAGGGTCGGGATCCTGTCCTATTAGCCCTTGCTGAGACGCTCCTCGGTCTTGATGCAGCCCATACCAAGGGTGCCCTTTATTTCGCAAGTAGTGCTCTTCTGCTGCAGGTAGTCTCTCATCTCTCTTTTTTCTGTATTTCTCTATATTTTCCTGCTCATCTCTCATTTTTCTATTTTATCTCTATTTTTTCCACCCAGCTTTTCTTTTTCTTTGTTCTCTTAGGTTTGGCTAATGGAGAAGGTGAATCTGCTGAAGAAACCCATCTCTGATAACTACAACGTGAAGTTATTCATCCATCGTCGAGCTTACCGCCGCTACTCCACTGAAGCTGCTTAGAAGAACTAGGGAGGATATTTTTTGGCGATGCCCTTAGCTGAAGATAACTCTCACGACTATTGTCACTATGGGTCACCCAGGAGTTCTGTTGGTCGGCTTGAAGCTAATCACTTTCTTTCATCCATATTGCATTCTTCGTCAATTTGGGTATACTCAAATCAAACCTGACACTGTTGTGAGTCATCTGCACATCAAGTCCTTTTCTTGGGTCCATACCAACGGGCTTAGCCTTCTCGACTGAGGATTCCAGTTGGAAGAGAGTTTGACATTAGGTTTTTTGATAATTACAAGGCTTAGCTTGGAACAAAATTAGAGTACAGTGCAAGGCAGGGAGGAGACGCAAAGAGGAGAAGGACTTGACTTTGCTTCATTGTACCTCAATATTTTGTTTGCTTTCTCGTATCTCTCTTCTTTTTTTTTTAGCTTTTTAGGATGAGGACTTGCGAGTCTCTCTTATTTTTAGAACCAACTGAATCAGTAAATTTTTTTAATGAAAGTTTCTCCGCTTCTAGTTTGTGATGATTTTTGAAACTATTTCTTAGATTTTTATTTATGCAGTATAACCAATTTATTAGAAAAACTTAAAGTAAGCACTTGCATTGATCAACCATTTAAGACATGATTTACAAATGATGGTTTTGAACTAAGATTTAGGCTGAACTTATGACAGAAGCTGCCTACGTATCCCAAAGAAGGGAATCAGGCCATAACGTAGTTCGAGGGATGGACTACACTCGGGTATTGACACTCTCCTTTTCATTGCCCTAACTTTTGCCAAGGTCAATCTTTCGAATTTTCGGCATTATGGGCTGCTCTAACCTTTTCCGGGGCCACCCTTACAGTTTTCAACCAAGCAAACTTTTCTCTTTATTTCTATTTTTCTCTCAGGGATTAAACCTTTTAAGCTGATCCAAGTTGGTTGGCGTAGAAAAGACATTTTCGTCTAGATCCATAAGAATAGCGGCTCTTTCTGACATTAGGGTTTTAATAAGATAAGGCCCGGCCCAACTAGGTTTGAACTTTCCTCTTGGGTAGAAGATTGGGGCTTTGATCTCTTTGAGAACCAAATCACCTTCTTTCGAATCCCAAGACTTAATCTTCTTGTTAAATGCCCAAGCTATTCTTCTTTGGTACCCATGGATGTGAAACCGCGATTTAAGCCTCCTTTCATCAAACAAAAGCAACTCGTCAAACCTATCTGCCTGCCATTCTGACTCGGGAATATTACTTTCGGCTATTATTCTTAGAGATGGGATCTCAAATTCTATAGGTAGAACTGTTTTCATACCATAGACCAAAACATAGGGCGTTGCTCTAGTAGAAGTTCTAATTGTTAGGGTTGGTATACTGAAAATCATGTTTTAGTATTTTATTTTATTTTAATAAAATTAATTTTCTATTTTATGAGAATCTTTATGAGCAATGTATGTGTATCATTTCTTTGTTATGCATGGATATCCAATATTCTGTATAGTATTTAATCTGGTGTATAGAGTACGACTTACACACATAAAATTAAATTTTAGGCTCTTACAGAATATAAGTTTTATGTTCACAGTTTGGATGGAAATGACCATCGGTATAACTGTAGCATAGAGTTTTAGTAGGCCTGTCTTGGTTATAGGGAACAGATAAAAGCGCCATCTATTGTTCCGACTCTCTGTGCCAGTACACTTTGTGTGTATTGAATGAGACATTTGGGGTAATTAATTTTATACTGACTATATAAATTAATTCACCCCCCGAGATTATTATGAATACTGTTTATCCTCTTAATCTTGAAATAACTATTGATTTGTATATTTTTAGTATTCGTTGTTTTGATTTATTAGAGGGTGCGATCTTATATGGGTCTATATTCTCGGTGAGTTGGATAGCGGTATTATTTATATAGCAAATATTAATTATTGACGGAATCTATGTCCTGAAAGATCGAGAATGACGATACCCTGTTAAGGAAGCTTATAAGTTTTGACCGGTCAAACTATGCAGGTGGATTTGATTATTCGGCAGTCAAATAAGTTAAGCGGAAGGATTTAAGGAATATCAAGATGCCAATTAAATTAAAATTGTCAATAATTAAATTTAATTGACGGGTATCGAGAATCTTAACATGGAGAGAAATGGTAAGCATTTAATAACAGAAGCTCAATAAAGAAGGTCTTGAGATTATGGTTCATAGTGCAATTATAGTTCTTTAGTGGAGTGAACTGTAATTCAACATTTTATGAAAATTGCAAAAATCGCTACGTCTTTCCATAATTGCAGAAATTGTTGGTAGGTGTCTGTGTTCCACTGAAAGCCTTACTCATAATTACTCTCTAGGTCTCTGCTGTAACCCTATACATATGCGGGTAGACTGACCCAGTTTCAGATATATATATATATATATGTATATATATATATATATGTCATATTTTATCTTTCAAGACTAAAAATATCTAGGTTCTGCCGGTATGAGTTCCCGATAGTTGGTAGCCCACACTACGTTCGAAGGTCGCGTAAGGGAATACAATAGAAGATCTGACAGAAGCTTCAACTCGGATTCATATCGCAGTTAAAGAATCGATCGACAAAAGGTATTCTTCTAAATTAACTTTGGTTGCACGGGTTTTATTTTGATCGTTCATCGTCAATATTTTTATCAGGAGCTCGTTTCGGCATTTACCCGTCAAGTTAATTTTTTTTATCGAAATTCATTTACAAAAATAATGATCTTGGCAGTTTTACCTCCAACAATTGGTATAAGAGCCATTTTATTTTTTGTTTACGGTTATCGGAATTGGGTAGTTTTAAAACTGTTGCTAACTTTGTTTTACAAGCGTTCTAAATTTCAGTTTTATGATGATAATTTATTTTCATATTTGATTGAATGCGTGGATAATGATTATTATTTTTTAACTACGATGGTTGATCGTAGTAAATTGATTGTAAATTCCACGGAGGTATAGGATCAATGCAAATATTATTATTTTTTAATTTTGATTTTTAATTTTAATTTTATGTAATCAAAATAAAATAAAATAAAAAAACAATAAGAACAGGTATGGAAGAACAAAGGTGGCAGCAACCGACGGTGGTTGGTGGTGACAAACGGCGGTGGTTTAAGTGGTTTTAGCCGCGAATTGAGTTTTTTCTTGGTTGCTTCGTTTTTTTTTTCCAGTATATTTTTCTGAATAAAATAAACAAAAAAGGGGAAAGAAGAACGAAGAATTCTAGAAGCGTTGTTTGGAGCAGCAACAGTCTGTTTGGGCTTTGAGAGAAACTGTTTTCCAAACATGTAAACATCTGGCAAAGTGGTTTTCCAAACCAGGCGCCAACACAGCAGCCAAACGCAGTAATCAACAGCGCTGGTTTCCATGAAACAAAGCTGAGATTTCCAAACAGTAGCGCTAAACATGGCGCTGGTTCCAACACAGCGCTGCTGTGTGTTTCAAGCCGTCGATTTTCATACAGTACAACAATATCCAAAGTAGGCGCAATTCCCAAGTAGCAAATCCCAAACTGTTTTAGCAATCCATAGTTTCAGAGCAAGAAAGCTTCGGTACAATTTCAAAACAGTGGCGCAAATTTTGCCGAATTCCTAACACTAAGCGGCAAAAGTGGTTTTCCAACTCAACGCCAATCACAACAATGCTGTGCCAATCCAAACACAGCGTCGGTTTCTGTTTTGTGGAGCAAATTCAAATACTGTTTCGGTGCTTGTGATTTGGGATTATCCTAAAATCATTATCATGCTATTTGGGTGATTTAGTTTCAGTCTGTTTTGGCTTACAGTGGTTGAGTTATACACGAGTTTTGGAGGCTACAAGATTAAAAGTTTATTGCAGCTTATCTACAAAATAAAAGACTGAAACTTTTTAGAGTTTCTATTCGATTATAAAATTGGAATATATTTATCTTGCTTTTAATTTATTTTTTTTATATTAACTGCGTGAATGATAAATATTTGTTTTATTTATCTTGTTAATTTAATTAATTCAGATATTCAGTTTTAATTAAAATATTTTGTAATGAAAAATAAAATTAAGTTTTTTAAATTAATTAATTAAATGAAAAAACTTTAGATAATTTATTTTTTACGAAATTTCACGTTTAAGATATTTTTGTAATCGGATATTTTGAAAAAACATGAAAATTAATTCTGGATTTTGAATTAATTAAATAAATAAATGTTTAATCGAAATAAATTATTATTTTTTGAAAAATGTGAAACATAAAATAAAATAAATAAATGCCTTTAATTATTACCTTAGTTGAAAAGCTAAATAAAAAACTGTGTATTTATTAAATTTTATTTGTTACGCATTTAAACACGAGAATATGGTTTGATAAATCAGAATCTTTGGAATCGTGTACACGAAAAGATGTTTGATTCTTTTAAAACGTGTGACTTTCGAAATTAATAAATTTTTTTAATTAAATGGATTTTTATAACCCTCAAAAATATTTTTAAAAATCTAAGTGGGAGAAAAAATTTATTCACAGATAAATTCCGCAGTCTCCATCACCAGTTTGTAGGCGATGTAACTAAATCTTGCGTATTGGTAGTAAGGCATTCCTCCCCATCGGACAGATTAATTGCGGTATTGCCAATACAAACCTCATTTAGGAATAATTCTGGATGATTGTTAGTGTGGATCACTTCTCCATCTGAAGGATTCATTGCGAAGCGATTGATTTGGGATTAGGTGATGGTTAACACTTAACTGTATATAATAGTATCCTCTCCATCTGAACCATTGCTATTATATGCTAGACCAAAACTATGTCAGCTATTTAATTTTACTTGGCATGGGCAGTTGTTTAGATAGTAAAATTAAAAGAAATTAGCATGTCTGGTCTTATGATGAATAGTAGACATCCACCAACCGTGGCATGCTATTCACAGGAATCCAAGGTGCTGGAAAATTAATTTTAAAATGGTAGAGGAAACCAAATTAAAATGAATTCAAAATTTTTCTCTTCATAATTAACGGTTTTATTTAATTTTGTGATTCTCAGGATTAAAATGACTTTCAACCCACTCACTTTAATACTCAAAGAAAATAAACTAACGGGACTGGATTTTGTTGACTGAAAATGTAACTTGGATATAACTTTAACTACAAATCGTATTCCTTCAATACCAGAAAATGTGTTTATTTCAGAAAAAGGTTTTTCTTTTGGGCCGAAAGGCATAAAGAAGAAAAAAGTTCAGAAACAGGGAGACACGATTTCTAGGGTAGTTAGTGGGCAACAAACTGGTGTGAAAAAGTCGAAAGACAGATATTTTTACTACAACCAGACCCGGCACTAAAAAAATCTATGTCCAGTATTTCTCATAAGGCAGAACAAATAGAGTAATTTTTGTTCACTGGTTGTGGAAATATGTTTAGCGGTGTTATCTACCAGTACCTAGTGTGTAGATACGGAAGCCACTAATCATGTCTGTAATTTATTGCAGGGGTTTTAAGAAGCCCAACAACTTAGTGATGGAAAGATTTACCTTCATATGGACAATAATACAAAGGTAACAGCAGTTGCAGTAGGAGATGCCACTCTCAATTTTGGTAGAGATCGAGTTTTAATATTGAGAGATTGTCTTTATGTACCTGGCATTAGAAGAAACTTAGTTTCTATTTTTGGGTTGCTAAAGATGGATATTTGGTTTATTTTTATAACTATGTGGTTATTAAGAATAATAAACGGGTTATCTGTTCTGGTACATTGGTGGATAATCTTTATATTATTACCCTAATCTCTCCTATACTGCAACTAACTGAAACGAATAATACATCTATGCTACCATATAAGAGAAAATTTCATTCTTTAATGAATTAAACGTTTCTTTGGTACTAACGCTTGGGTCATATTAATCTAAAAAGGATAAACAGACTGGTAGCAGATGGACCTTTGAGTTTATTGAAAGTGGAGGCACTTCTAGTCTGTGAATCTTGCTTAGAGGGTAAGATGACCAAGAGGCCCTTTTCGACCAAATGCTATAGAGCTAAATAATCATTGGAGTTGGTTCATTCTGATGTGTGTGGTCCTATGACAATCTGGGTTAGAGGTGGCTTTGAGTACTTCGTCAGTTTCATTGATGATTACTCAAGGCATGGATACATTTACCTGATGCACCGTAAATCTGAATGCTTTGAGAAATTCAAAAAATTCAAGGCGGAGGCAGAGAAGCGACTGGGTAAAAGTATCAAATCACTACGATCCGACCGTGGTCGAAATATCTCTTTGGAGAGTTTAAGGACCACTTTTCATCAGAGGAGATTACATCCCAATTAACTGCACTTGGTACTCCATAACAGAATGGTGTAACAGAAAGAAGGAATAAGACTCTTAAAGAGATGGTAAGGTCAATGATGAGTTATTTAGGTTTACAAGATTCATTTTAGGGACTCACTTTAGAGACATCGGCTTACATTCTGAACTTGGTACCTTCTAAGTTAGTACCTTCTACTCCCACATAAATGTGGACCGGGCGTAAACCTAGTCTGAAACACATTCGGATTTGGAGGTGTCCAGCACATGTGCTGAAGGGAAACGCATGTAAGTTGGAACTGATGACAGAAGTCTATTTCTTTGTAGGGTATCCCAAGAGAATGAAGGGTGGTCTATCTTATAATTCTAAGGATCATAAGATCATTGTTAGAACCAATGCCCGATTATTAGAAGAGGATTATATTATGGATCACAGGCCCAATAGTAAAATTATTCTAGAAGAACTTAGAGAAAATACAAGTAGAATAGAAGAAGAACCACAAGTCATTGATATTCTATTATATCGTCATAGTGGGAGGATTATCGGGACAACTGCAAATCAAGAATACGGTGCTGATGCATAGGTTTCTGATTCTGCATAGCCTATTACTGCTCGTACACAGACACAGGTAGTGCCTCGTCGTAGTGGGAGGATTATTCATCAACCTGATTGGTATATATTCTTGGGAGAGTTATTTGACAATTTTTTAGCAGAACTAGATACTGAGCCCTGTAACTACAATAAATCACTACAAGACAAAGATGCAGATCTTTGGCAAAGCGCTATGAATTTAGAGATGGAATCTATGTATTTCAATCAAGTCTGGAAACTTGTAGAACCACCCGAAGGGATTAAACCCATTGGATACAAGTGGATCTAGAAGAAGAAGAGACGAGTAAACGGGAAGATTGAAACCATCAAAGCTAGGCTTGTTGCTAAAGGGTTCACTCAGAAAGAATGGATCGATTATGAGGAAATCTTTTCGCCGGTAGCCATGCTTAAGTCTATCCGAATTCTCTTATCTATTGCCATACATTTTGAATACGAAATCTGACAAATGGCCGTCAAGACAGCTTTCCTTAATGGAAGCCTTGACAAGTGTATCTATATGATACAACCAAACGGATTCATTGCAAAGGGCTAGAAGCACATGTTGTGTAAATTTAAGAGATCTATTTATGGACATAAATAGGTATCGAGATTTTGGAACACTCAGTTTGATCAAGCAATAATGTTTTATAATTTTGATCAAAGTTTGGATGAGTCCTGTGTGTACAAAAAGCGTGACAGAAGCGTGGTGATCTTTCTAGTACTTTATGTAGACGATATCTTGCTCATCGGAAAGGATGTGGGGACATTATCTACAGTTAAAGTATGGTTATCTAGGCAGTTCAATATGAAAGACTTGGAAGAAGCCAGTCACATCCTTGGGATCAAGCTTATGCGTGATAAAAAACAAAGGATGTTGGGCTTATCACAAGCAAAGTATATCGATGATATCCTTGCTCATTTTGGCATACAGGATTCCAAGAAATAGTTTTTCCCTTTTAGGCATGGAATCACTATATCCAAAAATTAGTGTCTTAAGACATCTGATGAGATAGAGAGGATGAAGGCGGTTCCTTATGCTTCAACAATAGGAAGTCTTATGTATGCTATGCTTTGCACTAGACCCGACATCTGCTTTGTCGTTGGCATGGTTAGAAAATATTTGTTTAACCCAGGATAGGAGCATTAGACTGCGGTAAAGAATATAATCAAGTACCTAAAAAGGACTAAGGATTATTTATTAATTTACAAGGCAGACAGTCTAGTACCTTTAGGGTACACAGACTAAGATTTTCAGTCTGACAGGAATTCTCGTAAGTCTACCTCAGGATATGTGTTTACCTTAGGAGGTGAAGCTATAAGTTGGAAAAGTATCAAGAAGTTTTGCATTGCTGATCCCACCATAGAGGCCGTTTGGCTCAGAAATTTCCTGTTGGATCTAGAGGTGGTACCTTTAGTTCTGTCGGCTATTATACTTTACTATGATAATAACGGAGCGATTGCAAACTCAAAGGAGCCAATGGCCCATAAGAAAGGTAAACATATTAAGCGTAAGTATCACCTGATACGAAAAATTATACAGATAGGTGATGTTGCTGTGATCAAGATTGCATCAGGAGACAACCTTACAGATCTTTTTACAAAGAGCTTACCGGCTAAGACTTTTGATAGTTATGTAGAGGGCATGGGAGTCAGATGCATGCCAACATAGTTTGAGTATAAGTGGGAGATTGTTAGGGTTAGTATATTGAAAATCATGTTTTAGTATTTAATTTTATTTTAATAAAATTAATTTTCTATTTTATGAGAATCTTTATGAGTAATGTATGTGTATCA
>JAOTRH010116728.1:0-15018 GCA_034768845.1 Heliamphora exappendiculata
CATACAATCAGCCATATCTTCCTAATTTATAGCCATACAATCAGTCATACAATCTTGCCTAATTACCTCCATACAATCAGCTATACAATCAGCCATATCTTCCTAATTTTCCAACAGTAACATGCGGTCATCACAGCTTCACCCCAGAATACTTTGGGAACTCGCATCTGAAACATCAAGGCACGAGCAATTTCCAGGAGATGTCTATTCTTTTGCTCAGTCACGCTATTCTGCTGAGGTGCGTCAGGACATGATGTCTGGTGAATAATTTCATGTGTGCGCTGGTATGAACCCAACACACCACTAGCATACTCACCTCTATTATCACTGCGGAGGATTTTCACAGTTGTGCCAAATTGAGTGTAAACTTCATTGTGAAAGACAGTAAACACAGTTAGTAATTCAGATCGTTTTTTCATAAGATAAAAATAAGTAATGCGAGAATAGTCATCAATAAACGTCATAAAATACCGAAAACCAAATAAAGAGGTGACAGGACACGGGCTCCAGATATCTGAGTGAATTAAAGAGAAAGGACTCATGGTTCTATGATTCTGATTGGACACATATGGCATACGCAAGTGCTTAGCAAATCGACACAACTCGCATTCTAACTGTATAACCTGAATGAGACTGGGACATAGTTTCTTTAAACTTGGCAAGGATGGATGACCCAGCCGACAATGTATATCCAATATCTGAGACGATAGCCCTGTGCATGCAACATCCGAAGCCTCCTCTAGCACATACAGATTACCTACCACCCGTCCTCTACTGATAGTACTCATCGAAGCTAGATCCTGAAAAACACAATAACCAGGAAAGAAAGTTACTGAGCAGTTCAGATCCCTGGTAATACGACTCACAGATAGTAAGTTAAATGGATTAGCAGGAGTATGTAAGACATCAGAGAGTGTAATAGATAGAGATAAAGAAGCTACTCCCTGCCCTTTCATCTCCAACGTTCCTCCATTGGCAACCATCACCCCACTGTGTTCAGAGATCAATTGATAAGATGAAAGAGTACATGTGGAGTGGGTCATATGGGCAGAAGCACCGGAATGTATCACCCATGATCTGGGAGTGGCCAGACATGCAGTTGGATTACCCGCAACTGTGGCGGATGGAGTTTCAGCTGTGTTCCCAATTCGCATATGAATGAATTGATCATATTTCTCCTACGTCATGTCTATAGTCCACCGCTCAGAAGAAGGGGGAGGAGCATCATACTCGGCCACGGCATTGGCTACCGAGGATGTAGAACGTCCATACAGCTTCCAACACGAGCTCTGTACATGTCCTTGCTCTCCATAATAGTAGCAGGATCTGGTGTCATGTCCACCGCGGCCTCTACCGCGGCCTCCATCACGGCTTCTACCTCGGCCGCCATCACTACGGCCTCCATCACGACCTCGACCACGAAAGTTACCTCGACCACCACCACGGAAGGCACCTAAGGATGTATGATCACCTTGGTCAATCGTAGGAACCCGAGACTCATTTTACTAATTGCTCTGTTCATCCTTCTAAAAACCTCGGATAAAGATGGAATATCGGACCCAGCTAAGATTTGTGAACGTGTGGAGTCAAGTTGCTGGTTCACCCCGGCTAAGAAGCAAACAACCAAAAACTGCATCCTCTGCTCTCTAAAAATCTCGTATCGATTGGTGAAAGGGACTAGACAATCATACTCATTAGCTAATACCTTGAACTCTGTGAAGTAATCTGAAAAAAGCCGTTCTCCCTGCTGTATCCTGAAGATACTCCGCATCACATCATACAGTCTCGACAAATCATTAGTCGAAGCAAATGTCTCCTCGAGGATAGTCCACACCTCTCGAACAGTGACAGCATTAGCCACCAAAACTTCAATGGACGGCTCCATTGAATTTAACATGTTACTAAGCAGTCAAGCATCATCCCTCTTCCATCGTTTGTATTCATCAGAACCTTTCTCAGGAGGATCGTTGAACAAGTGATCCTCCTTTTCCATGCCTTCAATTGTGAGCAAAACCTTCTTCTTCCATAACATATATGTTTGTGGTCCAGTTAATCTCGAATCCACTAGTCGTGTGGAGGACGAAAACACATCTGTGATTCTTTGTCTATCAGTACTCATTGGAGTTTCACCAACCCGTCTTTCACTACTCATTGGAGAGTCCCCAACCCTTGTAGAACTCTTTGTTGACATCACAATCTAGCAAATAACAAGGAACCACAAGCAACTACAACTTTAAATAATCATAAATGGACTACCAAACATACATTCAAACTATTTCCATGGATTTAAACACCCTGTGACAGTTTGCGAGACCCTCAAAACTGCTGAAATCAGCGCGACTGTTCTGACGACCGGTGACTGTTCCGGTAACTTTTTCGGCAACCGGCAACTTTTTTGGCGGCTTAGCTAGGTTTTCGGTGACTGTTTAAATGGTCGGAAACTGTTTTTGGAACATGATCGGTGACTTTGGTGACTGTTTAGTGGGTTTTTGGTGGATTTCGACGATTGATAGGGTGGCGACAATTGGTGTCGGCGACGACTGTGCACTGGTTTGGTGGTGTCGGCGCCAGGGGTGATGGTTTTGGTGGGTTTCGGCGCCAGAAGTGGTGTGACGAAAGGCTGTGAGCCTTGCTGAGGGTGGTCGAGAGTGGCTGTTGGGAGATCGTCGGTTACTGTTGCTGGGTGTGGTGAGGTCGTCGGCACTGTGGTTGTTAGTTGAAGACTGGTGGGTGGTCGTCGGTCACTGGTGGCTGGTTGTTGGCACTATGGATGTCATCGGCACTGTGGCAGAAGAAGAAAGTCGTCGGCACTGTGGATGTCGTCGGCACTGTGGCAAAAGAAGAAGGTCGTCGGCATTGTGGATGTCGTCGGCACCGTGGCAGAAGAAGAAGGTCGTCGGCACTGTGTGTTAGTCAAAGGAATTGTTTAAGGGTTGATCAGTGGCTGGGGTGGCTATGGTTAGGGTTAGGATTTCATGAAAGCTAGGGTTTTATGGTGGCTCTGATACCATGATATTAGAAAGAGAATAATGGGAAGCCGTACCCCAAAAGGATAGGCAAGACTCTTATTTATAATAAAGTTAGGCAACGCCACTACATCCATATACGTACACACACTAGATAATAAATATATAATAATAATACTAATACAATATATATCTAACAAATACAATCACACGTTGCTTGGGTATGGATTGGTAATCACTTAATATAATATTCGGATCTTTTCACCTAATAACTTAAGCTCTTAGGCGGCACATATGTTTTTGGGTAAATTACACTGACCTCCCTTGAGATTTTGGTAAAATACAGTCAACCCCACTCATATGGACAAATTAAACTGACACCCCTTGCAGCTTAAATGTTATTACAGTCAACCCCAAATCCGTTTGTCACCGTTACTAATTTTAAATTTTTGCCCATTTTGCCCTTCAAAATCCAATAGCTGTTTTTTATTTTTATTTTTATAAAATTTGTAAAACAATAAAAAGGTAGTTTGAATTCGCCAGAATAATTTACCGGCGATCGAATCCGTTCACTAGCTGTGTTAGGTCGTCAAAAGGGTAATAAACGTTGTCGATCATTATATTTCCATTTTGCCTCTCAACACAGATTTCTGTTTCTTCTTTTTTATTTTTTTATTTTTATAAAATTTATATAATAATAAGATTTCGGTTTGAATTTTTCAAAATAATTTACCGGTGATCGAAACCGTTCATTAGCAGCGTTAGGTCGTCAAAAGAGTAGTGAACATCGTCGATCGAGAAATAATTTATATTTTACAATTGATTGTGAGTGTAATAGCTCAAAAAAAAAAAGAGGAAGAACAGCCCCTCCCTTTCTCTCTGCCATTGGGTTTGGGGATTGGGTTTGGAGAGAGAGAAAGAGAGATTTATTATTATATATATTTTATAAAATAATTTTTTTATAGAAACTTTGATAATATAATTTTATTTAATTTGTAAAAATCAAATTTATAATTATTTATTTATTTTAATTAGTCATATATTTTTTTTGGAGGTATGAGAGAGAGAGAGAGAGAGAGAGAGAGAGAGAGAGAGAGAGGTAGGTTGGGGGAAGGGGAGGAGTATTTTTGTCAATTAAATTTTTTTATTAATGCCGGTTGACTGTAATTAACGGCAAGGGGTGTCAGTGTAATTTGTCTATCTAAGTGAGTTTAACTATATTTAATTGAAATATCAGGAGAGGTTAGTGTAATTTATCCAAAATATTATTAAACAAAAAAAGAAGAAGGGAGAGGTGTAAATTTTGAAAAAAAAATGAAGCCGTAAAACAAAATATGTATTAAGATTTTAGTGGTTTTAATAAAAAAAATATAGAATATGCGGAAGAGAACAATTTTTTTTTTAAAACTTGAAAATTAAAAGAGTAATAATTTTTTTATAGTGCTTATAAGAAGCAAGACTCGACTTCATTCATAAAATTACTTTATATTATAATACAAATATTTACTAGAAGAATGTTAATGACACTCTCAGGCTATTATGACAACATATCTTTTTCATGTATTATTCTCGTTTGATGATTTGAATTTAAATTAGATGTCTTATTTTTTTGTGTGCATTAAATAAAAGTTTGTAGGTTATCCTATGGGCTATGTGCTATGTGCTATTTATTAATTGGTTTGTCGCTATTATAGGTTGTTCTTTTGAGCCCTTGCATATAATTTTACCATAAGTTGAGACTCGTAAAATTTTTGTTACGAGAGAGTCTTAACGCACAGATGATGGACAATCGACTGGGCACAAATAAGACACAAATATGAGCAAGGCCTATGATCGTGTCGAATGGTCCTTCTTCGAGAAAATGATGCAGTTGTTGGCCTTTGAGGAGGGGACAATGAAGTTGCTTATGAATTACATCATGACTATTCGCTACAGAGTCCTGGTGAATGGCCAACCGTCTGCAGTTATCAGACCAGCTAGAGGATTAAGGCAGGGTGACCCGCTTTCACCCTACTTGATCCTCATCTGTGCAGAAGGACTATCGGCACTCTTAAGAAAGTTGGAGTGAAACGGTGAGCTTCATGGTGTCAGGATTAGCAGACAGGGACCAAGCGTTTCTCATCTTTTCTTTGCCGATGACAACCTCCTATTCTGCAAGGCTAAGCTAGAGGAAGCGAGAGCAATTAAAGACGATCTATAGAGGTATGAAAAAGTCTCTAGCCAACAGATCAACCTTGAAAAATTGCCAATCTCTTTTAGCAAAAACACGACAGCCATTTGTGTTTCTAATATAAAGAACTTCCTAGGGGTTAATATGGTGGATGAACAGGGGAAGTGGCTGCCGGCTATGGTTGGTAGATCAAAGAAGGAATTATTTAGAAATATCAAGGACAGAGTCGAGACGCTAATCCAAGGATAGGGGAAAAACTACTGTCTCAAGCCGGGAAAGAGGTTCTGATAAAGGCGGTGGCCTAAGCAATTCCTACCTACACAATGTCAGTCTTCAAGTTACCAGCGAGTCTATGCGACGAATTAGCAGTGCTAATAACTAGATACTGGTGGGGGGATCTGACAAAGTGAGGAAGATACACTGAAAGCGATGGGATCTGATGTGCACTAGAAAACTTTCAGGGGGAATGGGCGAACCTTTAGAGGTTCAATTTAGCCTTGTTAGGCAAACAAGGGTGGTGAATCTTAAACAATCCTACTTCTATGTTGACGCGTATCTTAAAAGCAAAGTATTTTCCTACCTGCTCATTCCTAGAGGCAGAATCTGGCACAAACTCCGCCTACACATGGAAAAGCATCCTTCAAGGAAGGAAGATTCTTTTTAAAGGTGTTAGATGGAGGGTGAACAATGGGAGGAAGATCAAATTCTGGGTGACAGATAGATACCAAGGGAGCCAACTTTCTCAATAATTAGTCCGCTCAAGATTTCTACCATTGATTTTAAAGTTTCTAATCTCATGCAAGAAAACGAGGGAACATGGAACATGGATCTCCTACAACAATTGTTCCTCCTCTTTGAATGTGATATGATTAGTGCAACCCCATTATGCACGAGGGACAAGGAAAATAAACTCATATGACACCACACAAAAAGTGGGAGATACACGGTGAAGTCAGGCTACCAACTAGCTGTTGTGTCCCACAACGACCAAGCCGAGTGTTTAGATGATTCACAAGCACGGGCAGTATGAAAAGCGATCTGGTCAGTAAACACTCCAAACAGAGTTAAAGTATTCATGTGGAGGGCGTGCACCAACATTCTATCGGTAAGGGTGCAAAATGCGCAAAAAAGGTATCATCCCAAACCCTTTGTGCTTCTGGTGTGGGCAAGCTGTGGAGACGGAAGTCCATTGCTTACGAGATTGCAGGTTCATGTAAGATGTTTGGAAGCCGACTAAAAAATTGTGGGATTAGTCTGAGATGACTAGGAGATGTGACTTTGTTAGCTGGGTAGAAGTGGCGGTTAAAAGGCTAAGTAAGGAGGTACTTCACCTCTTCTATGCGATCACATGGAGAATGTGGACGAAGAGGAATGCAAGACTTATAGGTGATGGACCAGGGACTGTGCAACAGCCGTAGGCAATTGTCCACTTAGTGGAGATTTTCCTAGCAGAGTTCCAATCAATTAGAGGAGCGGAATACCCCAAAACCTAAGAAACCCCCACTTTGGTGACTTGTAGACCGCCGGTGGAGGGTATGCTAAAGATCAATTTTGATGGGGCGTAATGCACAGATGGAAGAACGGCCTGGGATTCATTACTCGAGACGAAATGGGAGCTTCTATAGCGATGGGCTCTATATTCTTTGGGCGAACAATCGACGCTAATCACACTGAGACCATGGGGGCCTTATATGCCTTGAGGTTTGCCAGGGAAAGAGACATTGGGAGACTTCACCTTGAAGGGGATTCCATGGTGGTGATTACAGTCCTCAATTCTATAGAGGAACCACTATCTAACATTGGCGACATGATCAAGGAAATAAGGGATCTTATGAGCCAGTTCACTAATGTTTGTTGCTCACACATCAGGAGGCAAGGAAATTCGGTAGCACATACCTTTGCTAGAATGGCGCTGTCTAGGGAAGGGGACAAAATTTGGACCTTGGATTTCTCTCCCTAAGCCCGGGAAATTGTTGCTAGGAAGTCAGTTTCTTGCTTAGGTTTTTGCTCTGATCATTTTTCAGATTGTATTTCGTGATAAAAAAAGAGTTTATTGACAACAAACTCTCAATATTTAAAATTTTTATTATTGTGGCTTATCTGTGTTCAGTCGGTTATCCATCATCTGATGAGGGTGTGAAGAAAATTCCCAACAGGAACAGACAGTTCAAGTCGTCCGTTGCAGCTCGTAGTAATCTGTGTAGAACTATAGAAAAACTACGAGGATGTTTGACATCGTTCGAGCGGTCTTGGGATCGTTCAAGCGATCTGTGTGAGACCGCTGTTTTAATTGCTGCCTAGGGTTTTGCGCAGCCAACCTTTTTATGTTGTTTTAGGATTGTTTTCTCTTCTTTCAACCTTTGAAACTATTGTACTCTCTTTTCTTAAGTATTTAATAGAAGTGTGAGCCTACGGACGTAGGCATCTGTTGGGCTGTGGCTTGTATTCTACTGGGCCCGTATTTTATTTTTTTTGGTCTATATGTAATTGAGTTGGGGTGGAATTAAAGGTCCACTAGAATTCTTTATGTATCGGATTTTTTACGCGTGTGCCTATAAATAGGACACTAGTGGAGTCATAGAAAAAATGTCGTGAGTCAGAGAATTGAGAGATTAGCTGGTAGAGAGAAGGGAGACGGATTTTGTATTCTTTCACTTTCGACATTAGTGAAATATTTTCTCTCTCACTTGTGGACGTAGGCCGGTGTGGGCCGAACCACGTAAATTCTCGGTATTAATTATTTTTTTAATTTTTTGCGTGATTTTATTTTCGTTCGCATTTGAAAATTGGTATTTAAATTCCAACAAGTGGTATTAGAGCCGACGGTGGACGATTCGAAACTGTGGTGGTTGATCGGAGCAAGGTATGATTTTTTTATTTTGGTTTGTATAGATCAGAAATTTATTTAATTTGCACAAAAAAAAGGACAGCGGCGCTATAAGAACTGTTCTGTTGAGGTTACATTTTTTTTGTGCACTGTAAGAAACTATTTGCACGTGAAACGAGGCTTCAATTGAGTGAAGCGACGACGGCGTTGTTTTTATGAAGCAAGGGTTGATACATATTTGGTCTTCAAGGGATTAGGATTCAAGGGAATAATGATTTGATAAAGATTTGTCGCATCAAAGGCTCCTGAATTGATAAGGGTTTGATATTCTAAGGTTCTAATCTAGTGTGGTAGGAGTACGAAATTAATTATTAGATTTATTTTATTATATCGGTTCGTATATATAATAAAATAATTTAAAGATGAGGTATCTCCTGAGGTTTTTTAGCATTGCGGATTCATCGGTACTGTCAGATTTTTTGATTTCTACACTGTTTATTTGGATTAGACAGATCGGTATAGATTGGAATTGATCGGGTGTGATCGGGTACAATCAGGAATGATCGAGTACAATCAGAATTGATTTGGGCTGCGTGGGACAAAGTTTTTACATATCTGATATTGTGACGAGTTTAGATTGTGGAGATTGTCAGACAAATCTAATGGCGTTGAAGAGTTCGGGTTTTTTGATTGATTCTTTTAACGGCCACGACTTCACCTTTTGGCAGCGAAGGGTGAAGAATATTTTGACACGTGAAGGACTGATTAAGACTCTTAAGAATAAGTCAGAGAAACCAAAAATGATGAAGGATGTAGAGTGGGAAGAGATGCGAGACTTGGCGAACAGCACGATTCAGTTATATATCGGTAGCAGCACTCTTCGGGAAGTCATCAACGAAAGCAATCCGGCAGAACTCTGGGCTAAGTTGGAGAGCAGGTACAAATCTAAGACATTGACGAATCGGTTGTCTTTAAAGAAACAGCTATATGCACTTCAAATGATAGAGGAAGCAAACTTTATGGAGCACTTAGACGAATTTAACAGGATACTGACGGAATTGGATTCTATCAGCTCGAAGATCGAAGATGAGGATAAAAACATTTTCCTGTTGGTTTCATTGCCTTCATCATACGAGCATCTGAGAACTACATTAATGTTTGGGAAAGATACCTTTGGATTAGATGAGGTTGCTACTGCTCTCATATCTCATGAGATGTTGAAGAAGAGGGAGAGTGACAGATCATAGGGAAAGGGCATCATGGTTGCATCAGGCAGTGGGGAAGTCAGAAGCAGGGCGACAGTGAAGCAAGATGGGTCCAAGAAGAAAGGTCGTTCCAAGTCGAGAGGTTACAAAGGAAAGTGATACTATTGTGACAATGAAGGTCATCTGAAGAGAAATTATCTGAAGTACAAGGCAAACAAGGAAAAAGAATAATCATTAGAGACAACAGTTATAGAGAGCTCCGATTATGAAGAATCCGAGGTGCTCACAGTTACTTCAGGTATGAGTAAATCAGATTGGATATTAGATTCTGGATGTTCGTTCCACATATGTGCAGTTAGAAAATATTTTGATACGTATCAGGCATGCGATGGGGGTACTGTTAGGATGGCTAATAATGCAGTGAGCAGAGTTGTCGGTATAGGGACATAGCGGGTTTGCAGGCTTGATGGGTTCATTTTGATGTTGACTGGGGTTAGACATATGCCGAATCTAAGGAAATTTTTGATTTCTCTGGGGATGTTGGATTCGAGAGGTTGTGGGTTCTCATCTGGAGTTGGAGTTCTTTGGGTTTCAAAGGGAAATAGGGATGTACTGCAGAGACAGATGATTGACAACCTATACAGGCTCGTAGGGAATGTTGTGACTGGTGGAGCTACTGCCAAACATCAGATGAGTAGTATAGGTAGACGGCATACACAGAAAAAGTGTAAGGGTGATTAGGATGAACAACAGTTGCGAAAAAGCACACAGAATAGGCGTAGGGGTACACGGAAGCGACGAGGTAGTACAAATGCGCATGTGAGCAAATCAGATGGTGTGCAAGATGCCGGCAAGATGCAAGAGCAACAGTTGTTGGATGTTCACAGGGAAGCTCCGATCAACGAGACTAAAACGACAGACGTGACGGACAGGTGTACACCTTGACAGAAGCGAGTTTCATTTGCTCTTGATTTGGTCAGTGGCGGTGATCCCTCCGATTGTGTGCACAAAGGGGGAGAGATAGGGCCATGTTCTTCTACAAAGTAGTGAGCTTTATGGGGCACCCGGATTGGGGTGCTGGCACTTCGGTGTAGAGGTGTGGGCCATGCTATTTGGGTGTGGCAGGTCGACGACGACGACGACGGCAGAATCGACAGCAATGCTGGTTATCTTCTAGGTGGTTTGAAGAGTTTAAGGCAAGGTGGAGATTGTTGGGCCGTGGCTTGTATTCTACCAGGCTTGTATTTTATTTTTTTTGGTCAATATGTAATTGAGTTATGGTAGAATTAGAAATCCACTAGAATTCTTTATATATAGAATTTTCTGCGCGTATGCCTATAAATAGGATACTAGTAGAGCTATAGAAAAAAGGTTGAGAGTCAGAAAATTGAGAGGTTAGCTAGTAAAGAGAAGGGAAATGGGTTTTGTACTCTTTCACTTTCGACGTTAGTGAAATATTTTCTCTCTCGCTCGTGGACGTAGGCCGGTGTAGGCCAAACCATGTAAATCATCAGTGTTAATTTTTTTTTGCTTTTTGTGCGTGGTTTTGCTTCCGTTCGCGTTCGGAAATTAGTGTTTAAATCCCAACAACACCCATTGCTGAACCACCTAAAAAATTGTGCGTCTCTTGTGTGGTTGATTGCTTGATTTCTTGTTCGCTATTTGTTTATGGCTTGATTATGTGTTTCAACAACAAGATTCGTGGATTGAATTTGATCGTATTTTGACTTAAATCCTCAACATATTCTTGGTGAATTACATTTATAAGATTTTGGCCTCAATGGCATGTTCATTATTTCCCAATCAATGCCATGCTTGTTGACAGACACTGTATTTCATTGTGCTTCTCGAAATTTATATGCAATGTTTTTGACAGCAAAATCTTGGTGTAATGTTGAATTCTAATTGAAGGACCTCCTATTAATGGGGATTAACACTGGGTAGTTTTTATTTTCTTGTCATTCATTATTGTAAATGTGGCCAGATGTGGGGATATGACCTGACCGCTGATGGTAATGAACAAAATAATGTTTACCGGTCCTCTGTTGTAACAGTGCCCTATGATGAGATCTCCAGTCAGGCTCCTTACATTTCATCCACTGTTTCATCCCTTCATGACCTTAAGTGGTCTAGATGAACTAATTATATCAACTAAGATCAAGCTCAAGATGTTGTCTTGCTTTCATTAGGTTGCTCGAATCTAGATGTTCTGGACCTCCCTCACTCATTGATGTTCGGATGATGTAATATGTTACGACGAGTAAACTGGATCAAACAAGAACAAAACAAACACGTACTCACAAAATAATACAGAATTTACGTGGTTCGCCTTAAAACTTACGTGCAAAGCCAAAAATCAACAGAGGATACACAATGTATATAATGAGCTGGATATAACCGTAACTTTCACATAATAACATGATACCAAAGTATCCAATATACGTGTATATGCGTGTGAGTGTAAGAAACCCTAATATGACCAATTGGGCTAGACCTATAGGAAACCTCACTATTTGTCCATTAAACGGGTCGTACGGTGAACAGGTTATAAGAGAAATCGAATCAAATACAAGACACCAACCTGCCGCACAATACAATGAACATAACTATGTTCCAATCTGAACAACTCTTGTATAGTGGGATGAGTGCTACTGTTCAGTGGGTTTGTTGATAGAGGTCCGTCGCATCGACACAGATAAATTTTTTGTCATTTCAGAAATTATTAGGCTTTCTTGCATAAACTAGGATCCAAGGGACAGGGTATGGAGCTGTAAATCACTCCTGCTGGTACATTGTTTGCTAGTGGGGACCAAAATCAAGTTTTGGTAATTATCATTGGGAAACAGCTCAAATTTTGGTTGCACTCCTGCTTCCCACTGGTGCTAATTGTCTTGCAGGAGATAAAGTGAGAGAAAAAGATGGCAGGCATGCTGTTTTGGCTGTTGAATAGAGATGGCAATGTGGCGAGGCCGAGGATGAGCTTTCTTATCCCTATTCTCTATTTGATCGGGACGAGAATATGAGAAAATATCGGAAAAATAGTAGAGAACAGTGATATTTCGAGGATAGTTTTTAAGCTTTAAAAGAGTAATATTAATAAGTGCTATAGATAATATAATAAATAATAAATAATAGTCAACGAATTAATAGAACTAAAAATACAAAATATAAATAGAAAAAAATAGAGATTAATATAATATTTTAATATTTTGGACTTCTTATATTTATAAAATATATATTTTATACATATATTCATATTAAAAAAATATTTATTTTATGTAATCGAGTGGGGAGAGGGAAAAATCATAAAAAGCAGGGCGGGGACGTGCAAAGACGGGCCGGACGGGGGCAATTGCTATCCCTACTGTTGAAGGGGCCACATCTTCTCATAAACCTCAAAAAAGGGTAGGAGGTATATCATGCTGGTCATTATATTTGGTTAGTGGACATGTACATTTGTAGATTTTTGTCATTCAATGTGGTGGTAGGGTTGGTGAGCCATTGCACTGTTATGGACCTAGGAAATGAAATTGGATAGTTGTTATTATGTTGCTGGACATATTTGTGAAATTTGAGGATGTCAAGAGTTAAATTTTTTACCCTTGTATGTTTAAAATTAAGAATACTTAAAAATCCTGATGTTATGTTTGGCTATTAGATATTGGATAGTTTCTGTCTTAATTGTCTTCTTTTGGAAAACCCCAAGTCTTTTTTGTTTATTTTTTTAGTGAAGAACCCAAGTGGCTATTGCTGGGTTTCTTCTTCCCTTGGGAACTCAATAAATGGGTGAGGAAACAATAGGACGAAAAACCACATGCATAAAGCAAATAGAAAGTCAAGCACAACAAATATATTATAAAGGAGTCTTACCAGAAAGATGTGCAGGGAGCAGAAGTCAACCAAGGATTATATCAATCTGGAGCAGATATCCTCTTTGATTTCCCTTTCTAATTACATATTTAAACCTTAATCCATTAACAAAAACAAGTAATAGATCTTTTGTAGGGCTGTTGCTACACTGCACTGCAATGACCTAACTCGATTCAATAGAATATTGTACGCTCTGTCACGAACAATGCACACGAACCGATCAACAAGCGCCCAATTTTCTTTTTTCAAGTTATCTTAAAAAAAAGACGTGTTAAAAAAGTTCGAAATCTTGTATATATAACTCTATACAAACCGATCAACAAGCGATGTGGAATGGGAACTCACAGTCACAGATCTGATGAGGAGCACTCAATGATTAGCGAAATGTGGCGTAGTCTTTAAGATTAACCTGGTAGATGATTTGCAGTTAATAACTTTCTGGGGTACCTTAATTAGCACTGAACCTACCAGTTTCAAACTTGTCATTAAAAAATTGACCACACAAAAAGGATTGTGTATGCACCCAAAAAGGGAAGAAAAAGGTCACTTGCTTATTCCATGTAGGAAAAGAGGACATTCAAAATGTTAAAAGGTTGAATTTGATTGCTATAAGATACAAGTTTCATGTGTATCTAATTGGGAATAGCCCATTTGGTCCGAACCATAAAAATAAAAAGTTCAGATTTTCATCTACCTTAAAACTGAACTGATACTGGAACATCTGGGAGAGTTTTTACACATAGGAACACAAAAGGTAGAAAAGAAATCAATAGAACAATGAAACTACAAGTAGTCACAGACATCTTGATATATAACAGACTGATGACTAACTTTCCGACATCATATGCTACAGAATGATGAGCTTCTGGGCTTCATATTTGATTCCTTCTTTCACCTTCCTTATAAAATCATCACATTTTTTGTTTAGTTCCTCTGCACTCAACAATCCCATTCCATCCTCTTCACCTTCTTCGATAATCAGAAATCCATCTTCTTCACTTTCTTCTTGGGCTATCAAAAGTTCATTTTCATTACCTCCTCCTGCAACCAAATTCTCATTTTCTATTCCTTTTTGTTCTTCAGCTTCTGCAACTTCTTCTCTAGCCACTGCTCTCTTCTCAGCTGATTCAGGTACTGATTGCTGACTGTGATCAACAATCTGCTTCTCATGTTCGTGATTAGTATCGGTACCCGGGGGAGAAGTGCCGGCCAGACCCGAATTTTTGATCAGGAAAACAAGAATTCCATTGCAAAAGAGGAATATGCATTTCCTATCAGGGGTGCAGCTAAAGACTGAGTGAAGAAAGGAAAAGATGCTGACACAGTGGCTTAACAAAGGAAGCAATGGGGAACAAGAAAGCAGGATGGAAAATACAGAGATTGAGAGTAGTATTTGGATGGATTTCTTTGAAAAGTTGAATTGGCTGAATTGACCCTGAGTTTGGATGTTTTGTTGATTGAATTGATCCATATATTTTGCTTATGCCAACAGAGGAAAAGCTCAAAACCCTTATTGAGAGGGGAGGGAAGGGTAGGGAGAAAATAATAGTAAGAGAAATTAAATAAAACACTTGCAAACTTGCTTTGTTGTTTGCTAGCTTGAGGGTCTACGGGCTACTTATAGTCCTTTGGGCTGACAAGGGAGTGTGAGTTGATTTTACAAAACTAACCCCTCATCAATCAGAGGTAAGTGTTTAGAGCATTGGGTAGTTTTGGGGACAGACCCAAGTCAGTCAACTAACCCTTTCAAATATGTTAATTAAAGTAGGTTTCTAGCCATCTCCCCTTTTGCCAGGGCCTTCCATGGTTTGAATGACTTTCTTCCTTGATTTGACAAAAATGCATTGGGCTAAATGTTCTCACTTTACTATTAATTGGGAAACATTTTGTTTTAAGATGGGGCTAAGCGTGATTAGTGCATCATGTGACACTCTAAGAGTACCTTGCACAGTTGAAAGTAGCCTCCGTAATTCTTAAAAG
>JAOTRH010116769.1:0-15014 GCA_034768845.1 Heliamphora exappendiculata
TAGCCGCCGCCCCCTTCACTCTCCCATTGTGAATTCATTTTTTCTTTGAGAGAGAGGTGTGAGATAGAAACCAAAAGAAGAAAAACACGAAGATCCGGATCGGTGCCCACTCGCCAGGATCGTCGTGTGCGTCGAGATTTACGTGAGAAGATCATTGGGTCGTCTCGGATCGCTGTTCTGCATCAAACAAACTTATTCAAGTTTTTTGAAGGTATATTTAATCATAATGTATCAATTTATTGTTATCGTTTTTCATGAAAAACGCATGCGCTATTTTTTATGGTCACGCTGCCGGTTCTTAATTTTTTTTCGCATTCCAACAATATTCCCCTTGAACACCCTGGGTATCTCCCGGTGTTTGAAATGGTTTATCATGAATACTGCTACGCACCATGGGTTCATCACTAGCACTCTGGTTTTGATGTCCCTTTAATTCTGTCGCTCCTTGAGTTATGAAACGGGCAAATTGGGTAAATTCAGAGGCAGCCTAATTCGGCGAACCTAATCCCACTACGATGGTAATTTCGGAGAGAGCTCAATTATGGCGGACCTAAACCCCATTGCCACAATGTTTTGAAGGGTAAATTCAGAGAGAGCCTAATTCGACGGACCTAATCCCACTGCGGTGGTAATTTCAGATAGAGCTCAATTATGGCGGTCCTAAACCCCTCATCTTGGTACTTTGTATAATGTGAATTGTCTCTTAAATTTTTTTGATCATCTCTTAGATTTTGGGTTGACGCCAAACGAGCATCCTGATTCTTAATGTGGGATCGGTTGGCCTAAATAAGGATGGACAAAACTAGTTGGCCCACCCCCATGCTGTTGCCATTGAGTAAAACGGCTGAGGTATGTAGCCAAGGCGAGCGTTTACCTTTCATAACGAGGCGAGGATAGGTTCAGTGATCAAGTCCCATAAAATCTACTCTAGTGATTCCCGGTGTGGAATTCTTGTTATAATCTGGGTGCATGTTGGGTTGGACATCTGCATTTCATACACGGCATCTCATATGCACATGTTTATTGACTTATCTGCTATCTTGTCATAAATTTGTCTATCTCCTTGACCATAAACTGTATCGGGTGTTATATGGTATGTGTTGCAGTGAATTTTATGCCGTGATATTAGCTAGAAGGTTTGAGTGTTTTGCTTCTGGGCCTTGGCTCATGGCATTCGTGCTACAGGTGAGGAGGAGTTCTTGGAGGAAGTCATCCCAGAGGAAAAAGAAGAGTCTGAAGAACACGGTGAGTTCCAAGAGCACGTGGATCTCGCTGATGTATTCTAAGGATTCGAAACCTCTACTTTTGTCCTTTTATTCAGTTTTTCCGTGCTTAGTGTAATTTTTAAAATTTCTTGGTGAAACAGTAATAGTTATGTACTTTTGAACGGTTCAGTACCCCTTTATTATGTAATAACTAACGTATGTAAATATAAATGAATGGCTAGAATATCCTTTTATTTATATCTTTGTATGTCCCAACGTGTCTGGAAGACAGGGCATCACATAGATCATCAAGAAAGACATCTACATAGTCACAAACTATAGGGGAAAACTCTTCTCGGACGCCAACGGCCTCATCCGTCATGAGAGTAGAAAAAAAGAAACTAAGGTTTCCTCAGTTTTGAACAACACCGGGCATGGACACTAAACCATCGTCCCAGTCACCCACAAAACAGAAACAATCACCCTCAGGTGTACAAATCGATACCCTCCATTGACCACTATCGATATAGGCATGATAGGTGGTCAACCAATTCATCCCTAGGATAATATCTAACCTCGTCATATTGAGAATGATAAAATCAAACTCTAGATAGCGGTCGTCGACCTCTAACTCATAGGATCTATAAAATCCTCTTAACATTACGTTCCCACAAATCGGGGTCTCTGCACACAGCGCGCTGCCTAACGTATCTATCTCTAACTCCAAAGCAAATGCAAAAGCAAATGAGATAAAAGAATGCCATGCTCCCGTGTTTATAAGAACATTGGCTCACGAACGGTATACTAAAAGAGTACCGTTGGTGACTAAAGTAGTCGCTGAAGCATCAGGCACAATTGATACCTTCGAATAACTCGAATCGGTAAGGGCAAACAGCCGCCCCTACGGTCCTCTGGTCTGTTCACCATGGCTTTGTGTAGTGGGCTGTCACACTGATTAGGCTGAAGTGCCCCCTTCTACAACCCTAAAAGTTTAAGTTGCTGGCTACTGCTGTGGCTGTCGATAAGTATCTCGTCACTATGCTGACTCAATTGGTAGTGCACTTGTTGTGCTCTGCGTACTCCCTCCTTAGGGGCAGTTCCTACAAAAGTGTCTTGACTGGCCACATCTACAGCCCTCTCCCTTGTGACTAATTTGGTATAGGACTTTGAGACTGTCCTCTCAGCGGGTAATCCACTGCACGATGCCTTGACTGTCTGCACTGATAACAAATAAGCTCCCTCTACTCCGACCATCCCGACCAAGCCACCGAGGGTGCCAATGCTAAAAACTGCTGATATGACTCTATAGGGTAAGAACTAGGACCGGACAACCTCTGCCTCTTGTTACGGCGCCCACCTGACTGTACACTCATTCCTCCATGAGGTGCTCCGGCCTCTCTAGCCTTATGGGTATCATTCAAGGTATTCTCAATGGTGATTGTAGATTTTAACAATTCTACAAAAACATGTAGCCTTAATCCTGTCACCCTTTCTCAAATCGCGGGTCTCAACCCCCTCTCAAACCTCTTTGAACGTAGCTCATTTGTGGCAACGAATTCTTATGCAAAGTGAGCTAAACTAGTGAACCTAGCCTTGTACTGTACAACACTCATCATTCCCTAGGTGAGCGAAAAGAACTCCTCTGTATAGATGTCCTTAGAAGATTCGAAAGAGTATTTCTCCAGAAACACCTTCGTAAAAGCAACGCACGTACCCTCCACAATACTTCTGGAAAACTTCCACCACTCGTGGGCATCACCCCTCAGCTGTAATGCGACAAACGTAACCCTTAACTCAACCTTGACTATCTGTAATGTGTCTAAGACCTTGGTCACGAGCTCTAGCCATTCAGTGGCCATTTTAGGATTGAGATCCCCAATAAAGGTAGGAGGTTCAAGACGTTGGAACTGGCGCATTGCAACAGTCGCCCTTGGCTCAGGTACTCTCGCCCCTCCCCTAATGGCCTCAGTTAACTGGTGAATGGAACCCACCATCTCACAGAACAGATCTACCCCGTCTACTGGTCCTTAGGGAGCATTAGCAACGCCGACATCAAGGGTCGGTACATACCCTCGGCCTAAGCTGCGACCATGACTGTGAGTCCCCGACCCATTTTATTTTTTAAATGTTTAAGTGATTGACGGAGTTGGAGTTAATTTTTGACTTCGACGTGTAGGTTTTGCTTCTTCATAGTAAAATAGCATGCGCATATATATTTGGCGCTTGTTCGGGTTCGAAAAAGGCATGCTTGGTTTGGTGAAGGGCTATAAAACCTATTCTAACGCAAAAGTCATTTTCCTCCGTCATCAAGTCGACTGGACTAGGTGATCCAGTCGACTGGGGTGGCAGTGTGTGCATCCAGTTGACAAGAGGGGCATCTAGTCGACGGAACCCCTGATTTTTGCCGTGGTCTATAAATATCAGACCCTTGGAGATATTTTGGGATATTTATTTTCAGATTTGGTTTTCTCACTGCCTTCTCTCTAGATTTTGATGGGCCTGGGACACAATTTTCAACGATTTAACAACAGATCCTTAGTGTTGGTGCCGGGGGCTTTGCGTTCATCTAAATGGAATCTCATTTTATCGAGGTTCATTTTTTGAGGCATCGAGATTTTGGCTCAACGAGATAGGATCCTAAACTATGTTTTCTTTAAAGGATGCTACGTGTAGTTATATGCTTTTTCACCGGTTGAAAATACTTTAAATGTCATGTTTTATGTTTAAACCTTGTTTATTCGGATAAAAAGCATGTTTTAAGCTTTTCTAGGTTTATTACATCATATGACTTGTGGATATATAATTTTCAAAAGGTGATTTTAAAAATGGTGAATTTATGAAAATCTCAACAAACTGTGTTTTGGAGGTTTTGAGCTAACTCTCGGGGTTGAGTCTCAATTTTGTAACGTTTTGATAAAAACGGTGGAAACATTTTTGAAAATGTTTTTGTTTGATCTCAATGCTTGATGGATGGATCTTTATACATGTTTAATGTATATTTGTAGAAATATTTTTGTAGTCGACCTACGGGGTGGTTTTTAAATAAGATGTATCGGGATAGTGAGTATTTGGCACGAATTTTCTTCGGTGGAAGTCCAGAAACATGCGCATAGTAGGTGCTTCGTGCTTTCGAGTTAATCCCCGTAAAAGAAGTGGTGGGTTCTTTGTACCCTCGGGTTTCGAGCCTGTAAATTAAGTGGTTTACGCTGTGGTAACTCTGTGTAGAACTTGTCATTACCTAACAGGTCTTAAATGATTCAGGGATAGGTAATGGACAGGAGTCTATAATTGTTACCTTTGTCCCTATTGTGACGGAGTCGGTATATAGAATTCATTTTTTTGCTTTTCCTCGGCTATGTTCCTAGTGGAAAAATAACGTTTTGGTTACTATTTTCTTTAACTGTGAAACGTTGCTGCATTGTTGAAATGTCTGGTTCTGAGGATGAAAAATCGTTTTGAGACTTATGGGAGTCTGATGGAAAACTTAGGGTTTTATGAAGTAAAACCATTTTGAGGCTCATGTGGTTGAGTCAACTTTATGCCATGCGATTTCATATCCTACTTTACGACTTTATAGTTTATTTCTATTGGGTTTCAGCTCACGTTGTGAAATTTTGTTAAAACTTTTTTCAGGTGAACGTGATCCTGTACGTGACCTTTAGGTGCCCAGAGATGGCTGATGACAAGACTTTTGTTTTGTCATGAATTGGTAGTTTATACCTTTTATATATGTTTCATGTTTAGATGTAACATGTTGTAAAGCATATGTATTTCTTATGGTCGTGGTACCAATGTATGCATGATTTATTGCTTTCGAGAGAACTATGGGTTGGTTGTTGTTTTCTATAATTTCTTACTACGTTTTTCGTTGTTTGGTTCAACGGTTTACCAAAGGGGTTTTCAAATGGTTTATGCTTTTTTCAAACTCCTGTGCTTCGAGGAAGATTTTGGGACGGCCTATGCTTTTTTTAAAAATAAAAGATTTCTTTACCTAAAATATGTATTTTGTTTTAAAGGCTAGGCTTTGGGGCCGTAACCGTAGTCTCTTGGACTACTCTTTTAAATCAAATAAACCCTCGATAGTATGTTTTTACAAAGGTTTTAGCCTCTTCTTAGCTTTATGGTTTTTCATTCATTTGTGTTTGGGTGGTTGTTTGTAGGCTTTTGTGTAACCCAAAATTTAGATCATGACAATGACCCCGACCATGGCCTCATTCTCTTCATGCAGATATAGCTTCTATATAAAAGAAAACACAAAACATAACAACGTAAGCTTCAACTTACCATGTCATTACTAGCATATGTCACATAATCATACAAACACTTAGCCATTCAAGATCAAGTTAACAAACTCCACGTACCGAGGATTACCAACAAGAGTGATAAGTCAATTTGGATGACCCACTCAGATTCCTTACTAGAAATTACATCTGCCAAACGCATTTTGAACTTGGCCTCTAAGTTGGTTTATCCAATTGCCGTTAGGCAAGATAGATCAATCATCAAGTACAACCTCCATGCCCACGTATAACACAACATTTTCATGTTATCAAAACATTTTAATCACATGGAAGTTATGCACATGCAACTTTCGTCACAAGGTGATGCAATCTCTCCCCACGATTTTTAGGTAATTAAACCTAGAGCTCTATTACAAATTTGTTATGCCCTGAATCTCGGGTCATGTGAACCACCTAAGAAAAACTTATTTTAAGATACTAAGATCTACCGGAACCATCCAGAATCAAAAGGTTAAAGAACCTAACCCCAAAACGAATAGACATCCCTTGAAAAATTGCACTTCCGACAATTTATTTTTAGGAAAGAACTGAAAATGATAAGGTTAAGGTCCCCAAGAGCCAAAGTTTAAAATCAAACAAATTAATTTTTCAAAATTTACCTAGATTGCTCGATCGATCAAAAGATCGCTCAAGAAGTCCCTACTTGTACACTATTTTTCCCTCAGCCTGTAAAATAATCGAGAGTACCGTTTGACCGCTCAATAGACTGTTCGAGCTGTTCATCGAACGGTCTGGCTCTGATCACTTTTTCAAAACCTAATTTTCTTCACACTCAACAGTTAACCATTTTCCAACCTTTTCAAACCTCTTCAAGGCATAACCAAAGAATCTAACGCATGCTAAAATAAGGTTCAAAATCTTCCTCGAGGCATAAGATTTAATATTTGACCAACCAAAATGATCCCATACAAATAACTAATGGTTTCACTCATCATCATACAACATTCATGCATTGGTATCATGGCCCCACAACCTTACAAACATATTACATATGCTCTCAAGTTTTCAAAACATAATACAAGTTTACAAGATCCAACATCAAAATAAAATGGCATAAAGGACCGAACAATAAAACTATGATTTTTGTGTTCTGCCACCATCAGGGTGTTGGAGGCAAAACTGTCAAGATTATTGTTTTTGAAAAACGATTATCGGTAAAAAATTAACTGGACGGGCAAACGCCAAAACGGGTTCCAGATAAAAATTTTGACGTCGAACGATAAAAAATAAACTAGTGCAACCAAAGTTAATTTAGAAGAATACCTTCTCGTAGTTCTAATCTTAAACTACGACTTGATTTCGAGTTGAAGCTCTTGTTAGATCTTCTACCGTATTCCTTTATGCGATCTTCGAACGTAGTGTGGGTTACGATCCTCTGAGAACTTGTACCGGCAGAACCCTGATATATTTTTAAGTAGTGAAAGATAAAAATAATATATCAATAATGATATGAAAATCCATCTCAACTGGTTCAGCCTATCCGCATAAATATAGGGCTACAGCAGGGACCTGGAGAGTAATTATAAGAATTTCAGTGGAATACAGATACCTATGACCGATTTCTACAATTATGAAAAATCGCAGCGGTTTCTGCAATTTCCATAAAACACTGAATTACAGTTCACACTACTAAAAAACTATAATTGCACTCTGACCGATAATCTCAAGACTTTTTTACAATGAGCTCCTGTTATTAAATGCTTACCATTTCTCCCCACGTTATGATTTTCGATTCTCACCAATTAAATTTAATTACTGACAATTTAATTTAATCGGCATCTTGATATTCCTTAAGCCATTCCGCTTAACTTATTTGACAGTCGGATAATTAAATCCACCTGTAGGGTTTGGCCCGGTCAAAACTTATAAGCATTCTTAATGGGGTATATCGTCAATCCCGATCTTTTGGGACGTGGATTCCATCAATAATTAATATTTTTTATATAAATAATACCGCTATCCAACTCACCGGGAATATAAACCCAAACAAGATTGCACCCTCTAATGAATCAAAACAACAAATATTAAATATACACAAATCAATAATAATTTCAGAATTAAGAGCATAAGCACTATTCATAATAACCTTGGGGTGTGAATTAATTTATATAGCAAGTAGTCAGTACTAAATTAATTATCCCAAATGTCCCGTTCAATACACACAAAGTGTACCGGTACAAAGAGTCAGAACAATAGACGACGCTATTATCTGTTTCCCGTAACCAAGATCGGCCTACTAAAACTTTGTGCCACAGTTGTACCCATGGTATGTCCATTACCATCTAAACTGTGAATATAAAATTTATATTCTGCAAGAACCTAAAATATGGTCTTCTGTGTGTAAGCCGTACTCTACACACCATATTAAATACTATACAGAATATTGGACATCAATGCATAACAAATAAATTATATACATACATTGCTCATAAAGATTCTCATAAAATAGAAAACTAAGTTTATTAAAAATAAAATTAAATACTAAAAATATGATTTTCAGTATACCAACCCTTACAATCTCTCACTTATACTCAAAACCATACTTCCATGCTTCTGACTCCCTTGCCTTCTACATTACTATCAAAAGTCTTAGCCGGTAAGCTCTTTGTAAAAGGATCTGCAAGGTTGTCTCCTGATGCATTCTTGGTCGCAGCAACATCACCTCTCTGTACAATTTTTCGTATCAGGTGATACTTACGCTAAATGTGCTTACCTTTCTTATGGATCCTTGGCTTCTTCGAGTTTGCAACCGCTCGACTATTGTCACAGTAAAGTGTAATAGTCGACTGAACAGAAGGTACCACCTCTAGATCCATCAGGAAGTTTTTGAGCCAAACGACCACCTTGGCTGGTTTAAAAACTGCCACGTACTCAGCCTCCATGGTGGAATTAGTAATGCATGACTGCTTGATACTCCTTCAACTTATAGCTCCACCTCCTAAGGTAAACACATATCCTGAGGTAGGCATACGGGAATCCCTGTCAGACTGGAAATCTGAGTTTGTGTACCCCCAAGGTACTAGATTGTCTTTCTGGTAAACCAGTATATAATTTTTAGTCTTTTTTAGGTACTTGATTATATTCTTTACCGCAGTCTAATGCTCCTGTCCTGGGTTAGACTGATATCTGCTAACCATGCCAACGGCAAAGCAGATGTCGGGTCTAGTTCAAAGCATAGCATACATGAGGCTTCCTACTGCCGAGGCATAAGGAACCGCCTTCATCTTCTCTATGTCATCAGGTGTCTTAGGACACTGATCATTGGATAGAGTGATTCCATGCCTGAAAGGGAGAAACCCTTGATTGGAATCTTACATGCTAAAATGAGCAAAGATATCATCGATATACTTTGCTTGTGATAAGCCTAACATCCTTTATTTTTGATCTCGCACAAGCTTGATCCCAAGGATGTGACTGGCTTCTCCCAAATCCTTCATATCGAACTGCCCAGATAACCATACTTTAACCGTAGATAATGCCCTCACATCATTTTCGATGAGCAAGATATCGTTTATATAAAGTACTAAGAAGATCACCACGCTTCCGTCACGCTTCTTGTACACACAGGACTCATCTGGACTTTGATCAAAATCATAAGATTTTATAGCTTAATCAAACCATTCCAAGACCTCGATGCCTGCTTAAGTCCATAAATGGATCTCTTAAACTTGCACAACATGTGTTCCTGGCCCTTTGCAACGAATCTGTCTAGTTATATCATATAGATACACTCGTCAAGACTTCCGTTAAGAAAAGATGTCTTGACGTCCATTTACCAAATTTCATAATTGAAATGTGCGGTAATAGATAAGAGAATCCGGATAGATTTAAACATGGCAACCGGCGAAAAGGTTTCCTCATAGTCGATCCCTTCTTTCTGAGTGAACCCTTTAACAACAAACCTAGCTTTGAAGGTTTCAACCTTTCCATCTACTCCTCTCTTCCTCTTGTAGATTCGCTTGCATCCAATGGGTTTTATCCATTCGGGTGGTTCTACAAGTTTCTAGACCTGATTGGAATACATAGATTCCATCTCTGAATTCATAACCCTTTGCCAAAGATCTGTATCTTTGTCTTGTAGTGCTTTATTGTAGTTATAGGGCTCGGTATCCAGTTCTGTCGGGATCTTATCAAAAGACTCTCCCAAGAACATATACCGGTCAGGTTGATGAATAACCCTCCCACTACGACGAGGCACTACCTGTGTCTGTGTACTAGCAGTAATAGGCTGTGCAGAATCTGAACCCTGTGAATTAGCACCATGTTCTTGATTTGCACCTGTCCTGATAATCTTCTCACTACGACTAGGTAATGGAATATCAATGACTTGTGGTTTCTCTTTCGTTCTACTTGTATTTCCTCTTAGTTCTTCCAGAATAATTTTGCTATTGGGCTTATGGTCCACAATATAATCCACTTTCAAGAATCGGGCATTGGTGCTAACAATGACCTTCTGATCCTTAGGATTATAAAATAGGCCACCCTTCACTCCCTTGGGATACCCCACAAAAAAATAGACTTCTGTCCTCGATTCTAACTTACCCGCGTTCTCTTTCAGCACATGTGTTGGACACTCCCAAATCCGAATGTGTTTCAGACTAGGTTTACGCCCGGTCGACAATTCTATGAGAGTAGAAGGTACTGATTTAGAAGGTACAATGTTCAAAATGTAAGCTGCTATCTCTAAAGTGAGTCCCCAAAACGAATATGGTAATCCTGAATAACTTATCATTGACCTTATCATTTCATAAGAGTCATAGTCCTTCTTTCTGCTACACCATTCTGCTGAGGAGTGCCAGGTGCAGTCAACTAGGATGTAATCCCCTCTGATGACAGGTAGTCCTTAAACTCTCCAAAGAGGTATTCTCCACCACGGTCAGATCGTAGTGATTTGATACTTTTACCCAGACACTTCTCCGCCTCTACCTTGAATTCTTTGAATTTTTCAAAGTATTCAGACTTACGGTGCATCGAGTAAATGTATCCATACCTTGAGTAGTCATCAATAAAACTGATAAAGTACTCAGAGCCACCTCTAGCCCAGATTGTCATAGGACCACACACATCAGAATGAACCAGCTCCAACGATTCTTTAGCTCTATAGCCTTTGGCCGAAAATGGCCTCTTAGTATCTTACCCTCTAAGCAAGATTCACAGACTAGAAGTGCCTCCACTTCCAATGAATTCAAAGGTCCATCTGTTATCAGTCTGTTTATCCTTTTTAGATTAATATGACCGATTCGTAAATGCCAATAAAACGTTTGGTTCATTAAAAAAAACTTTCTCTTACATGGTAAATTGATGTGTTATTCATTTCAGTTAGTTGTAATGTAGGAGATATTAGAGTAATAATATAAAGATTATCCACCAATGTACCAGAACAGATAACCCATTTATTATCCTTAATAACCACAGAGTTATTAAAATAAATAAAATATCCATCTTTAACGGATTCAAAAATGGAAACTAAGTTCCTTCTAATGGCAGGTACATAAAGACAATCTCTCAATATTAAAACCCGATATCTACCAAAATTGAGAGTGACATCTCCTACTGCAACTGCTGTTACCTTTGTATTATTACCCATATGTAGGTAAATCTCCCCATTACTAAGTTGTCGAATTTCCTGAAACCCCTGCTATGAATTACAGACATGATTAGTGGCTCCTGTATCTACACACCAGGTACCGGTAGATAACACTGCTAAACATGTTTCCACAACCAGTGAACAGAAGTTACCGTGTTTATTCTGCCTTCTGAGAAATATTGGACATAGCTTTTTTTAGTACCAGGTTTGGTTGCAGTGAAAACATCTGTCTTTCAGCTTTTTTACACTAGTTCGTGGCCCACTAACTACCCTGGAAAATGTGTTTCCCTGTTTCTAAATATTTTTCTTCTTCATGCCTTTCGGTCCCGAGGAAGAACCTTTTTCTAAAACAGACACATTTTCTGGTATTGACGGAATACTATTTGTAATTAAAGATATATCCAAATTATATTTCCAATCAACAAAATTTAGTTCTGTAAGTTTGTTTTCTTTGAGTATTGAAGCAAGTGGGTTGAAATTCATTTTAATCCTGAGAATAACATAATTAAATAAAACCGTTAATTATGATGAGTAAAATTTTAAATTTATTTTAATTTGGTTCCCTCTGCCATTTTAAAATTAATTTACCAGCAGCCTGATAACCTGTGAATAGCATGCCACGTTGGGTGGACGTCTATTATCCATCTTAAGACCAGACAGGTCAATTCCTTTTAATTTTACTATCTAGGCAACTGCCATGCCAAGTAAAATTAAATAGCTGACATAATTTCGGTCCAGTATATAATAGCAGTGACTCAGTTGGAGAAGATACTATTATATATAGTTAAGCGTTAACCATCACCTAATTCCAAATTAATCGCTTCGCAATGAACCCTTCAGTTGGAGAAGTGATCCACACTAACAATTATCCAGAATTATCCCAAAAGGAGATTTGTACTGGCAATACCGCAATTAATCTGTCCATTGGGGAGGAAGGCCTTACTGCCGATACGCAGGATTTAATTGCATCGCTTACAAACTGGTGATGGAGACCGCGGGATTTATTTGTGAATAAATTCCCTCTCCTACTTAGATTTTAAAAATATTTTTGAGAGTTATAAAAATCTGTTTAATTAAAATAAATTTATTAGTTTTGAAAGCCACACGATCTTGAAAAAATCAAACATCTTTCCGTGTACACGATTTCAAATATTCTGGTTTATCAAACCATCATTCGAAAGTCTCACGATCTGAAAGAATCAAACATTTTTCCGTGTATACGATTTCAAAGATTCTGGTTTATCAAACTATCCTTTCGTGTTTAAATGTGTAACAAATAAAATTTAATAAATGCATAGTTTTTCCTCCAGCTTTTCAACTAAGGTAGTGATTAAAGGCATTTATTTATTTTATTTTTCGTTTCACGTTTTTCAAAAAATAATAATTTATTTCCATTAAATATTTTTTCATTTAACTAATTCAAAATTCAGAATTAAAGTGCAAAGAACGGTTCGACCATTCGAAGGGAAGATGCGAATGTATATAATAGTAACGATGAGTGGGGGCAATGTAAGTGCAGAAGATTACAAATTGTTTCATCTGACTTGAAAAACCGATGGGTATGTGTATGGATGTGATTCAGTTTGTATAGGACTTTTAACTCATGTGGAGTGCTCAATCCTAGTGGCTCACGAAGTTCAGGTGGCAGTGTTGGTTTCATTTCGATGGTTGAAGGACTGGAGAAATGCAGTGCAAGTAGTGATCTGGTTTCAAGTTTGTAGTGGTTAGTTGGCCGTAAGGGCATGGGCGATTTTAGGGTAACACGTGAAACCCTTGTGAACAATATCCGAGTTTGGCAACATGTGTTTGGATTGGAGGAGTAGTCCTCGGTATGCATTGGAGTACCGCAGTGAGTTAGACCATAGTATGATGAAGTTGAGAGAATCTTAGCAGTGGTGAGACCTGTGATGTGTAATACTATGGTTGAGAATGTTTAGTCTTCGAGAACGTGTATGTGACGTTAAATGGTGTTCATAGAGGGATAGTCGATGATCGATGAAGGAGTGGTTAACTCCAGTTTTGGTGTTGATTTCGGGTAAGAATTGATGTCGTGTTGAACGAGGAATCGTTTTAGATATATCAAGCCTGGTATGAGTACAACTTTTCGATCGGTTCAATCACATATGGATGATTCTAACATTTGTGAAATATTGGTGTTCGAAAGTTCAGCTTGATGTTAAGGTACCACCTTCGGGGGATAAAGGTGTGTTAGCATTCTTATTACGACCCGGTGTAACGATTTGTTATTTTAGACATAGCTGTTCATGATGGAATTAAGAAAGATGCCATGTAGATCACACGAATAAAGAATTATGGGGACAGACATTAAGATTAACGAAAAGTTTGTTGTGACGTGAGACGAATTTTGGGGACGAAATTCCTAAAAGGGAGAAAAGTTGTAAGGACCCGGTATCTGTTTATTTTATTCTTTTTCATAAGAGAAGAGAAGAAATTAAATTTGGGCGTGGGTGCCATAAAATTTTACTCGTTAATGGTTGACTCAACCATAAGTGATAGTGAAATTGAGATACACGGTAATGGATGGTGTTGTTATGGTTTTGTTAATGAATAATCCAAAATATTAAAATGTAAGCAAAGTTGGGAGTTTGAGATGAAATTTTAGGAAATTTGCAAGATTTAGCTTCAGGGCTCACCGCTCGAGCAGGCTATCGGGAAAGATATGGAACAATCTCGAACCATAGAGATATGTTGGGAGTTAATATATATATATATATCAGCCACGTGAGAGAGAGGGAGAGAGGCCCATTTTCTCCTTCTTTTCTCTTATCTTCTTCTTCTTCTTCTTCCTAGAGAGATAAACCACCACACTCTTGAAACCCTAACTCTCTCCCATGAAAAATTGAAGCTGTGGAGCTGGATTGGGAACAACCAAGGGTAGAAATCAAGCTTTGGAGCAAGGAGATGGGGGATGGAGGGTCAAAGAAGCAAGAATATCTACAACCAAAACCCTAGGAGCGAGAAATTGGAGGAATTTCAAGCTTTTGAGCAAATTCGAGGTAGGATCTAGATTCTCACATATGTTTTTGTTGATTTGGGTCGATATATTGCTTACATGTGTAAGAATCAAGTTGATTTCATATGAGGATTGAATATTTGCTAGGTGTGTGTGTGAGTATAGTTGGGTTTTATGAAATTAGGTGATTTGAGAAGTGATTTACCTTGATTGGTTGAAAACTTTTGGTACGAAAGAGTGTTTGTGAAACTTTAAATCCTATGTCTTGGGTTGAAAAATAGAAATTTGATACATAAATGTGAAGGGAATGTAATTTGGGGCTTGAAACTCAAAAAAAGGAAAAATTTGGAGATTTCTCGGGTGCCAGCACGCTCAAGCGGTCAACTGGCAGAGTTTTGGGCGCTCGAGCGCCTGACGTCCGCTCGAGCGAATTGGCTGCGCAGGGCCAATGATTTTTTATCGTATCTCCCTCATCGGGACTCCGAATACTCAAATCGAAGCCCCAGAAGTCCTCTTTCCAACAACACTACTCTCACAAGAAAATTCTTTTTGTAGAAAAAGTTATGATTAAAATAATAAGGGTGTGTCAAATTTTCTTAACCATTTTTCACCCGTTTTTGGCCAAATGCTTTAAAAAAGTATATTTTCATCAATGCTGAACCTTTTCATCAAATTTCTTGTCCCTTGAACTATGGATATACCTACTTCACTACACCTGGGTTGGGATGCAAGTATTGTACCGATTGGTTGTGTTTGCAATAAAAATGGGTTTTTGACATGTAACTAAAATTTTAAGAACAAGTATGGGTATGAATAATTGTGGGTTTTCTAATAAAGCATATTCTTTCTTCATTTAAGGGTTTTGTAAAAATGTCCGCTAACTGGTAGTCGGTGCCTATAAACTCAAGTTCAATGTTTCCTTTTTGCACATGATCTCTTATGAAGTG
>JAOTRH010116780.1:0-15014 GCA_034768845.1 Heliamphora exappendiculata
TTAAATTGTCAGTAATTAAATTTAATTGGCGGGTATCGAGAATCTTAACGTGGAGAGAAATAGTAAGCATTTAATAATAGGAGCTCAATGCTAGAAGGTCTTGAGATTATGGGTCAGAGTGTAATTATAATTCTTTAGTGCTGTGAACTGTAATTCAGCATTTTATAAAAATTGTAGAAATCGATGTTAGTTTTTTATAATTGCACATACCACTATGCGTCTTTCTTTATTTACAGAAACCGCTGGTAGGTGTTTGTGTTCTACTAGAAATTTTACTCATAATTACTCTCCAGGTCCCTGCTGACGCCCTATATATACGCGGGTAGACTCAACCAGTTTGAGATTGATAGAATTGATAGTTCAGATATCTCATATATTATGATATTATTTATGTCTTTCAAGACTTAAATATATCGGGGTTCTGTTGATACGAGTTCTCGGAGGATCGTAGCCCACACTACGTTCGAGGATCGCGTAAAGAAATACAGCAGAAGATCTAACTAGAGCTTTAACTCGGAATCAATTCGTAGTTGAAGATTAGATTGACAAGTGGTATTCATCTAAATTAACTTTGGTTGCATGGGTTTATTTTTGATCGTTCGACATCAAAATTTTTATCTGGAGGCCGTTTCGGCGTTTGCCCGTCCAGTTAATTTTTTATTGAAAATCGTTTTACAAAAATAATGATCTTGGCAATATTGCCTCCAACACTGGCCATTTGCAATGAATCCGTCTGGTTGTATCATATAGATACACTCGTCAATACTTCTGTTAAGGAAAGTTGTCTTGACGGCCATTTTTTAAGATTTCGTAATCGAAATGTGCGACAATAGATAAGAGAATTCAGATAGACTAAAGCATGGCTACCGGCGAAATGGTTTCCTCATAGTTGATCTATTCTTTCTGAGGAAACCATTTAGCAACAAGCCTAGCTTTGCAGGTTTTAACCTTCCTGTCTACTCCTCTCTTCTTCTTGTAGATCCATATGCATCCAATGGGTTTTATCCCTTCTGGTGGTTCTATAAGTTCCCAGACCTGATTGGAATACATAGATTCCATATCTGAATTCATAGCCCTTTGTTAAAGATCTGCATCTTTGTCTTATAGTGCTTCATTGTAGTTATAGGGCTCGGTATCCAATTCTGTTAGGATCCTGTCAACAGACTCTCCTAAGAACATATACCGGTGAAGTTTATGAACAACCCTCCCACTACGACGTGGCACTACCTCTGTCTGTGTAATAGCAGTAACAGGCTGTACAGAATCTAGATCTTCCACATCAGCACCCTGTTCTTGATTTGCACCTATCTCGATAATCCTTCCACTACGACGAGGTAATAGAACATCAGTGACTTGTGGTTCCTCTTCCGTTCTACTAGTATTTTCTCTCAGTTCTTCTAGAACAATATTATTTTTGGGCCTGTGATCCATAATATAATCCTCTTCTAAGGATCGAGCATTGGTGCTAACAATGACCGTTTGATCCTTATGATTATAAAATAGATCACTCTTCGTTTTCTTGGGATACCCCATAAAGAAACAGACTTCTGTCCTCGGTTCTAACTTATCCGCGTTCTCTTTCAGCGCTTGTGCTGGACACCCCCAAATCTGAATGTGTTTTAGACTAGGCTTATCCCCGGTTCACAATTTTATGTGAGTAGAAGGTACTGACTTAGAAAGTACCATGTTCAGAATGTAAGCTGCTGTCTCTAAAACGAGTCCCCAAAATGAATATGGTAAATCTAAATAACTCATCATGGGCCTTACCATCTCCATAAGAGTCCTATTCCTTCTTTTTGCTACACCATTCTGCTGTGGAGTGCCAGGTACAGTCAATTAGGATGTAATCCCCTCTGATGACAAGCAGTCCTTAAACTCTCCAAATAGGTATTTCTCACCATGGTTGGATCGTAGTGATTTGATACTTTTACCTTAACTCTTCTCTGCCTCCGCCTTGAATTCTTTGAATTTCTCAAAGCATTCAGACTTACGGTGCATTAGGTAAATGTATCTATATCTTGAATAGTCATCAATGAAACTGATGAAGTACTCAAAACCACCTTTAGCCCAGATTATCATAGGACCACACACATCAGAATGAACCAGTTCCAACGGTTCTTTAGCTTTATAGCATTTGGCAAAAAATGGTTTCTTGGTCATCTTACCCTCTAAGCAAGATTCACAGACTGGAAGTGTCTCCACTTTCAATGAACTCAAATGTCCATCTGCTACTAATCTATTTATCCTTTTTAGAATAATATAACCAAAGCATAAGTGCCAAAGAAACATTTAGTTTATTAAAGTAGTAAACTTTTGCTTATATGGTAATATAGATGTATTATGCATTTTAGTCAGTTGCAGTGTATGAGAGATTAGAGTAATAATATAAAAATCATCCACCGATGTACCAGAACAGATAGCTCATTTATTATCCTTAATAACCACAGAGTTATTAAAATAAACTAAATATCCATCTTTAGCCAATCTAGAAACGAAAACTAAGTTCTTTCTAATGGTAGGTACATAAAGATAATTTCTTAATATTAAAATCAGTTCTCTACCAAAACTGAGAGTGATATCTCCGACTACAACTGCTGTTACCTTTGTATTATTACCCATATGCAGGTAAATTTTTCCATCACTAAGTTGTCGGGTTTCTTAAAATTCCTGCAATGAATTGCAGACAAGATTAGTAGCTCCCGTATCTACACATCAGGTACCGGTAGATAACACCACTAAACATATTTTCAGAACTAGTGAACAAAAATTACCCTATTTGTTCTGCCTTTTGAGAAATACTGGACAGCTTTTTCCAGTGCCTGGTCTGGTTGCAGTGAAAATATCTGCGTTTCACCTTTTTCACACTAGTCCATGGCCCACTAACTATCCTGAAAATCGTGTCTCCCTGATTCTAAACCTTTTTCTTCTTCATGTCTTTCGATCCAGAGGAAGAACCTTTTTCAGAAACAAATACATTTTCTGGTATTGAAGGAATACCATTTGTAGTTAAATTATATCCAAGTTATATTTTCAGTCAACAAAATTCGGTCTCGTAAGTTTGTTTTCTTTGAGTATAGAAGCGAGTGGGTTGAAATCTATTTTATTCCTGAGAATCACATAATTAAAAAACCGTTAATTATGATGAGCAAAACTTTGAATTCATTTTAATTTGGTTTTCTTTACCATTTTAAAATTAATTCGCCGCAAACTGGTAACCTGTGAATAGCTTGCCACGTTGGGTGGACGTCTACTATTTATTATAAGACCAGACATGCTAATTTCTTTTAATTTTACTATCTAGAAAAATTACCATGCCAAGTAAAAATTAAATAGCTGACATAGTTTCGGTCCAGTATACAATACCAGTGACTCAGTTGGAGAGAATACTATTATACATAGCTAAGTGTTAACCATCACTTAATCCTAAATTAATCGCTTTGCAATGAACCATTCAGTTGGAGAAGTGATCTACACTAACAATTATCTAAAATTATCTCTAACGGAGGTTTGTACTGGCGATACCACAATTAATCTGTCTGTTGGGAAAGAAGGTCTTACTGCCGACACGTAGAGTTTAATTGCATCGCCTACAAACTAGTGATGAAGACCGCGAGATTTATGTATGAATAAATTCTCTCCCACTTAGATTTTTAAAACATTTTTTAGGGTTATAAAAATTCGTTTAATTAAAATAAATTTATTAATTTCGACAGTCACACAATCTGAAAGAATCAAACATCTTTCCGTGTAGACGATTCTAAAGATTCTAATTTATCAAACCATCTTTCGAAAGTCACACGATCTGAAAGAATCAAACATCTTTCCATGTATATGATTCTAAAGATTCTGATTTATCAAACAATATTTCGAAAGTCGCATGATCTGAAAGAATCAAACCATATTTTCATGTTTAAATGCGTAACAAATAAAATTTAATAAATGCACAATTTTCTCCAGCTTTTCGGTTAAGGTAGTGATTAATGGTACTTATTTATTTTATTTTATTTTTCGTTTCATATTTTTTGAAAAATAATAATTTATTTTGATTAAATATTTTTTCGTTTAATTAATTCAAAATTCAGAATTAATTCTCACGTTTTTCAAAGATATCTGATTTTAAAAAAAATATCTTTTAAATGTGATATTTTGTAAAAAATAAAATATCTAAATTTTTTCCATTTAATTAAAAAAATTAATTAAAAAAACTTAATTTTATTTTTATTACAAAATTTTTAATTAAAATTAAAATTTTAAATTAATTAAATTAACAAGATAAATAAAATCAATAATTATCATCCACGCAATTAAAATATAAAAATAAATTAAATGCAAGATAAATATTCCTATTTTATAGTCGAACTAAAATTCTAAAGAGTTTCTATTTCTTACTAAAAATAAGCTTCCAGAATTCCTGTTTACATCAGAACTCCTTCTAGCCCGCTGTTATGTTGATCTATTTAATTCCAAGCATCAAAAAATCAAATAATCCCAAACAGTCTCCGCTGGGGCGCAATTCATGCTTGCGCCGCTTGCTGCGTTTGCTTGTTTGAATTTTGCGCTTACTGTTTCGGAATATTCTCCAAAATCCAAGACCCCTTTTTGGTTTGAACACACAAGCCCACGGCGCAAACTGCCACGGCGCTTATACCCACACAGTAAACAAAACAAGCAGCCGCCGGGTTTCCAAAACCCCTTTTTGGTTTGAACACCTTTTTGATAATTCCATTAAAAAAAATGCAATTCTCAAAACGGCTTGTTTGGATCAGCGCCTATTGCTTAAAAACTGGCTGCTCCACTGGAAAATCGCTGATTTGGATGGCGCAACAGTTTGGGAATTGCTTCTCTGTTCATGGCTTTTGGATTGTGGGATGCAGCGGCTTGCTGGAAACTAGCGCCGTTTGGGAGTTTGGCTTGGCTCTTGGGAAATTGCTTCAATTGGTTTTTGCAAAAAGCTGCTGCATCAGCATCTTGGGAAAACTGCAACTTGCTTCATGGAAATTGCTGAAGTTTGCTTAGGCGCACTGCCGCGGCTTTTTATGCTTCTATTTCCTCCTTTTTTTTAATTTTATTCCGAAAAAAAAATTCTGAAGAAAAAAAAAATATTACAAAGTAATAAAAAAAACTTATTCGCCGCTAAAACCGTTGAAATCACCATATGTTGCCGCCGTCAACCACCGCTGTTTCTTCTATACATGTTCTTATTTTTTCTTTCTAATAAACTAGAAAAAAATTTAAAGAACATGAAATAATTTTTACATTGATCCTATATACTTCTGTAGAGTTCACAATCAATCTAAAAAACTTAATCTATCACGGTCAACTCCCGTGATTAAAAAATTAATTAAATCATCATCCACACATTCAATCAAATATGAAAATAAAAGATGATCATAAAATCGGGATTAGAACGCCTGCAAAACAAAGTTAACACATTTCTAAATTTACCCGGCCCCGGTAACCGTAACGAAAAACAAAACGGCTCTGATACCAATTTGTTGGAGGTAATACTGCCAAGATCATTATTTTTTAAAAACGATTATCGGTAAAAAATTAACTGGACGGGTAAACGCCGAAACGGGCTCTAGATAAAAATTTTGACGTCGAACGAAAAAAAATAAACCTGTGCAACCAAAGTTAATTTAGAAGAATACCTATTGTAAATCTAATCTTCAATCACGACTTGATTTCGAGTTGAAACTCCAGTCTGATCTTCTACTGTATTCCTTTACGCGATTCTCGAACATAGTGTGGGTTATGATCCTCCGAGAATTTATATCGGCAGAACCCCGACATATTTAATCTTGTGAGACAAAATATAATATATATAATATATGATCTATCAATCTCAAACTGGTTCAGTTTACCCGCATATATATAGGGCTACAGCAGGGACCTGTGGAGTAATTATAAATAAGACTTCTAGTGGAACAAAAACACCTACCAGCGGTTTCTGTAAATAAAGAAAGACGTATAGCGGTATCTGCAATTATGAAAAATCAGCAGCGATTTCTGCAATTTCTATAAAACACTGAATTATAGTTCACACCACTAAAGAACAATAATTGTACTCTAACCCATAATCTCAAGACCTTCTTGCATTGAGCTTCTGTTATTAAATCTTACCATTTTCCCCACGTTAAGATTCATAATACCCGCCAATTAAATTTAATTACTGACAATTTAATTTAATCGGCATCTTGATATTCCTTAAGTCCTTTCACTTAACTTATTTGACCGCCGAATAATTAAATTCACCTGCAGGGTTTGACCCGATCAAAACTTATAGGCATCCTTAAGGGGGTATCGTCAATCCTGATCATTCGGGACCTGAATTTCATCAATAATTAATATTTTCTATAAAAATAATATCGCTATCCAACTCACTGGAAATATAAACCCATATAAGATCGCACCTTCTAATGAATCAAAACAACGAATATTAAATATATACAAATCAATAATTATTTCAAGATTAAGAGGATAAACAGTATTCATAAACACAATTAATTAATATAGTCAGTAGTCAGTACTAAATTAATTATCTCAAATGTTCCGTTCAATACATACAAAGTGTACTGGCACAGAGAGTCAGAACAATAGACGGCGGTATTATCTGTTCCCTGTAATCAAGACAGGCCTACTAAAACTCTGTGCCACAGTCGTACCGATGGTATGCCCATTTCTATCTAAACTGTGAACATAAAACTTATATTCTGCAAGAACCTAAAATCTGATCTTCTGTGTGTAAGCCGCACTCTACATACCAGATTAAATACTATACAGAATATTGGACATGCATGCATATCAAAGAAATGATACATATACATTGCTCACCAAGATTCTCAAAAAATAAAAAACTAATTTTATTAAAATAAAATTAAATACTAAAAATATGATTTTCAGAATACCAACCATAACATTTTCTACTTGTCTTCTTCTTTTCAGGTTGATCACTACATCAGAGGCTTTGGTGGTTCTGCCTCCGAAGAGGTGTTGGAGTGGTATGATACCCTTTCTGCTCCCAACTGGGCTATTATCGATGCCTTCGGCTTTACTCAGTTTATACCCCTTATGGGTAGAACGAGCAATGACTGGGTATGGCTAATAGCCTTGGCTGAGTGGTGGTGGGATACCACCAACACCTTTCACTTCACCACGTTTGAGGCCACATTAACACCTCTTGACTTCTCGCTGATCACCGACATTAGAGTCGGCGTGCTCTTATACCATTTGATCCGTTCGTTGCTCGCTCCACTGACGCCCTGATGCACCTTCTCAAAACTGTTCTCCTGCAGATGGATAGAGACCATGTCAGATATACATGGTTCTTTGAGTTCTTCAGACACTTCCCATGTACCGAGCCTCGCCATTTCGAGTGGGTTGCCTGAGGCTTCCTTTTGTACATGTTCGGTACCTCCTTGTTCGCGAACAAGGAGAATACCGTTCATCTCCACTATCTGGGTGCCCTCGCCTGCCTTGATCGAGTCGCTTCATACGATTCGGAAGGAGTTGCTCTTGCTACACTCTATGGCTTCATGCGGACTCTGACCTGGTTACCCCAAGAGCTCAATATTGGGGGATATTGGAGGGTCTAGGAGGTATGATTTATTTTTTGCACTTTTTCATTCATTTCTGTTATCCATTATCTACTTGCTGACATCTTCTCTTTTTAGCTTTGGACTTATGAGTTCCTTGGTCTTCATGTCCCAGCGAACTCTTCAGCAGACCCTCTAGTCATTTCCCGAGCGGCCCGGTGGTCCCGAGGCCTAAAGGCGAAGAAGGTTGGGGGGAAGGACATTGACTGCTTCTAAGTATCATTGGACAGGCTAACCCTCGACCAGGTATCACTTTTACTGCTATCTATATCATACTATTCACTGCACTACACTGCACTGCACTGTTTTTGTTCTATACACGGATCACTACACACTGATCATCATACAATACTGCATTCATTGCTCACTATTTATTGATTACTTTACACTGTACTTTGAATTGCTACAGGTCCACTGAGATGTCTGGCGGGGAGTGGAGGATCGAGCCGACACAGATCTGATGCATAGTCGAGACCTCACTTCGAGGCAAATCCTGCTGGAGGGTCCATTCGGTCGGGAGTAGTATCTCGGGGAGCGAGTGGTTCGCTAGTTACTCGGCCTCAATCACTTTAGGATACCGATGGTCCCTCCAGTATGCATGCACCGGACCAAACCTCCTAGGCCGCTTTGACTTACTCTTCGAGATGGTGGGGGCCCACACCTCAGAGCTATTGGTGCCAGAGGGAGATTACACCGCCTGGGCCCGGGCACACTTACTAGGACCACTAGGACCCGGCCTAGCTGCCCCTGGTGGCAGGTAGAGAGGACGGGCACCAAAGGCTTCTGATGCCGGTGCTGCTAGAGCTGCTACTAGTGATGCTGCTGGTGGGATGAGGGGCCCAGAGATTCCATGGGGTGTCCAGACTATGGCATATGGCTTCCCCTTCCCTCTTCCTATCCAAGTTCCACTTGCGCTGGAGTTCAGGGCTGAGATCAACCAGGTTTGTCTTTTACCTTACCACTCTTCTTTCAGTTACTGTTCTACTTGTCTGGTTTTCTTGAACTGTTCTTTTTATTCTTTGTAGATTAACCAGGCTTGGCTAGATCGCATGATGCTGATGGTTATTGGCCTGAGGGCACTGGTCCGACAGATGGATGCCACTATGCGAGCAGCTGGCATTACTTTTACATTGTAGCCATCGTGAGTATCTTATACCTTCTTTTAACTTTTTTGCACTTTCTTTCATTATTCTGTTCTGAGTCTTACTTCTCTTTTGACAGCCTCCAAAACCACACGTCGTCATTGTATAGCCACAGGCTCCCGCTCTACCTCCAGCTCTGGTCTCAGCTTGAGGTCGTGGGTCTCGTGCTGCCTCCTCCAGAGCTCGCTCTAGAGGATCCATTTCTTCTACCAGTAATTGCTCCAATGCCATATCTTTCTCCTTTGGCAGTATGGTGATGACAGCAATGACGTTGAGAGGCTTTTCAAGGATGTCAGCTTAGACGAGGCCGGTTCTTCCTCCCGTCGGGTCTGCTCGAGATGTCAGTGAGAGAGAGAGAGCTTTTCCCCTTAGTTTCATTTATTTTGTGATACATTCTGATATAATAACTTTGATACATTTGGTTTTTATGGGCTTGCATGCCCCAATTTGATACATTTATGGGTCTACATGCCCATGTTTACTGGTTATTAGGCCTTGGTGCTCCAGTTTACATTATGCTATATTCTACCACCTTCTGATGCATTTTTGGGCCTTCATGCCATTCACTGCTTCACGTGTTTATCTGTTGTATGATTTTCCTTTATTTGCTGCTTAAACTTTATTGGATGCAAGATACAAATTTCAAAATTAACACAAGTTTTAGAAATCACAAACTGATACATGCTTGCCACCTTTTAACCTGGCGGTCGCCACATCTAACATGGGTAACATGGCAGTCGCCTGGTTAAAAGATGATGTCACTGTACGGTTTACTTTCAAGTTGGCGGTCGCCCACTCCATGGTGGCGTCGCCACAATGACTGTACCATTTGCTACCTTTTTGATCTCCAGCCTTTTTATACCTTATAAATACAGTCCTAGAGGCCCCATTTTTTGTCACTTCTCATCCCAAAATGGCTAGTTCCCATTCTGCATGGATTGAGGCATTCTCTCATATCGAACATTTAAACTTTATCCCTTTCGGTTTCAACTCTTTGTTTTCTCTAATGGCCATAAAGATTGACGGACCATTATTGAAAGCTGCTACTCAACTATGAGATCCGCAGTCCCATGCCTTTGATTTAATTTTGAAGTGCTATGCTCCACCGTGGAGGAATTTGTCGCTATATTGGACCTGACTTCACGAAGTTCCGTTGTTGTTCCCACTTTCTTCCTTTCGGCTCGACAGTAGGTGATGCAACTCTGTAGCTTTTCTAGGATGGAAGTTTCTCTTCTAACATCGGGTGACTGCCTTGACATTCCATGGATCATTGAGAGGTTCCATCCTACTGACGACCTTAGCGACCTCAACTTTTAGCCACGGCGTCGTTATGCCTTTTGTTTCTATCTTCTTGCCTAGTATCTTCTCATCCCTTCTGACGCCGAGTTAGTTGCGCACTAGTTGACATCGCAAGTCAGATGTGGATAGGGAAGGACTTTGTACCACTTGTCTTAGTTGAGACATTGCTGGGGCCTAGGTGCTGTTCATCGTGGTAAGACCACTAGTTTTGCTGGTAGCCCCTTGCTTCTTCAGGTGCTCAAACCTTTCTCTTTGTCAGACTTTTGTCGTACTACGAGGCTTTTCTCTTACTGTTATAATTTTTACTGTAGATCTGGCTAATAGAGAAGGTAAATCTTGTGAAAAAATCACTTACTGATAGACATAGTGCTGCAGCTTTCCTTTGTCACTCTTACTACCAGATATGCAACACCGAGGCAGCCTGGCGAAAATACTTCTCTTTTATGACTCGCCCAAATATCACCTTGAAGTGCTCCTGGTAGCTGATCCTTGCCATGACTCTGACTACCATGGATCACCCCAGTGTTTTGTTGATTGGTCTGCGTTAAACTATTTTCTATTATCCTCATCAAATCATGCAGCAGTTTTGTAATAACCCAAACTCAAAGATACGAATAGAAAAGATAGAACTTCTCAAAAGAAACGAAATCTCGAACCTAAGTTCGGTAAGAAGAATAGGTCCGACCGTTTAACCTTTCGAGCCCGAGACCTAGGATAGAGCGGGAACCACACAAGCATGTATTAAAACCCTAATGTTGAGGATAAGAATTTAAAGTTATAAGTTCAAGTCGTTTAAGACAAGAGTTAAGCTTGAAAAGTCTTAAAAATTTAAATTTTGACACATGGATACTCTAAATGAAGGATTTAAGTACAATTAAGTAACAAAGGGCAAAATAATATCAAAAATAATAAAAATACCCCTTAGTGGCCGACCACCTTGAGAAGAGTGCCAAAAAGTGACTTTTTGCTTGCTTTTTAGCTTAACATGATGAGAAATGTATTAAGTTAAACATTATGATGATCCAATACTTGTTGAACAAGTAATATACATAATAATATAGTGTTAAAAGTTAACAAAAATAAATAAATTATTATTGAAGTTCATACACAATAAAATAAGTTAAAAAGTTAAATATTACCAAAATAGCTTAATTTGACTTAAAAGACTATATCTATTTTATCAATTGCTATGGAAACTATGATAATGTATGGGAATACTATATTTATTATAAACATACTAATATAAAAGGTTTTAAAGAAAAAATATACCAAAAAGATACATAAAATTAACTTTTATTACATTTTTTTGCACAAAAGGGCTCGAAAACGAAGAAAAATCCCTTGATTGATGGGGGATCAGATTTTTGTCCCTCCAAACTCACCCTATCTATATTTCAGCTTCTCCAAATCTGATTTTGTCCCCTCAAAGCTTGAACTACATTAATGAGCCCATGTGAAGGAAAGGAAAAGTATTAAAAAAATTTAATTACTTTGTTCCCTTACCTTCCTATATAAACTAAGCCCAAACACCATCTTCCCCCTTGATATTTCGATGGAGAGAGAGGGAGAAAGACCAAATTTTGAATATTCTTGAGGGTCCGTAGAAGTTTGAGAGAAGAAAGAAAGAAAAGGAAGAAGAAAGGAGGAAGAAGAAGAAGCTTGAAGATGGGAGCTTTAAAAGCTAAGTCCATGATTTTCATCATCAAAAAGTAATCCTCAGCAAGGTAAGAGAGACTCTAATTTTACATAAATCAAATATCTCTCCCACCATCCTCAAACACAAATCTAAGATCAAGAATCAAAACTCAAAAATAAAGGCGTCATGGTTGGAGTTTTTGGGACTGTTCAGTTTGAATGTTGAAGTTGTGAGTTGCTGTGGGTTTATCCATGGGTTCCATGACTTTTATAAGCTCTGAAATATTGATATATTGAAGTATAATACATGTATACAAAGAAAATGGGTCAAAAACTTACACACTTGACACTAAGAGGCTAGAATCAAAATAGGCTTGAGTTTTGGGAGTTTTGGGAGTTTTGAGCTTTTTGTCCTGATCTTTGGAATATCATAACTCAATGTAAAAAAATTCTATAAGTGTGTTCTTTATATCGAGATATAGGACTTTGTGTTATATTTCATCCAAAATTGGTTTGAACTCATTTGAGTAAGTAGAACTCAAGATATTGCAATTCTACCAAAGTGTGTCGGTTTTAGAGTAGCCAACAATGCAGACCTAAATACCCTAGTTTAAAATGAGATTCGAGTTTTGGACAAACATGAAAGTTGTAAAAAAAACATATGTATATAGCTACCCACCACAAATGAGCATAAAATAATGAGTTTTGATAGGTCAAAATCCCTTTGAAACTCTTTGTTATGTTTCAGCCCTTAAGGAGCACTTCTGTCACATATTTTTGTGTAGCTCAAATCTCCTATTTTTAGTGATCTATTCTAATAGTGGTCTACATGAACTTTGTAGATAACAATTGAAGTACTTGATACCCAGAAAGAAGACATTAAAGCCTTAGGATGATTCCCCAAAACCGTTTCAAACCCTCTGTCCAAAACCACCTCTTTTGAGTTTTGGCGGCTAACAGAACCTATTTTCTACAATGGCCAAAAAGTCTAACTTGTTCCAAACAACTACCCTTAGGTCTAAACATGAAACTTGTAGGGGACATGTTGAAATAGAACATACTAAAAATGGGCTCATTTGGACTTGATATGACACCCCTAAATCGAGACCAACAGAGACACTTTTCTAGCCAATTCTCTAAGCAAGTGCTGAACCGTTTTCGTTTCTGTCAAGTTTTTCACCCTTTTGCCTTAGGTTTTGGCTTTAGTTTTGAATATAAAAGTTGTAGGGATTATATTTTAATCGAAATTATCACCAAAACTCATAATCCAATTCCAAGTTTAAGTACCTCAAGATACTGCAGTACTTTAAAATTTAATGATTGGGCAAATGCGTAGTACCCCTTAAACCTAAAAAAAATGTAATCATGGTCCCTAAAAATCAAGAAAACATTTAATGGTTAGAATCGTTTTAGTACTTTACGTTCTAAGAGGGGTAGAACTCTGTGTTGACGGTTAAGTCATGTTTGCTTGCTAGGCATGAAATTTTTGTTACCCGAGAAGCAAGCTTAGCTCGTTGACAAAGGCTCAGTTCGTATGCATATAAGATAAGGTGAGAGTGCTTAGCTATTATCTTGAACTTGAGTTTATGTAAATGATGGTTAAAAATGTTTTGAAGCGCATGTTTTGAACTATGATTTGTTTGACGATTGCGTGAACCTATTGTTTTAAAAGTTATAATATTTTTAGTTCAAGTGTGCTATCCATGATATTATGAGCTAGCATGATGTTACTATGAAAGTAAGGTTAATGTTGTGTGGTTGTTTCCAAAGTGTCAAGTTACAATGGTTTTCGATCTTTTATATCCCGTTATGAGGGAGGTTACCTAACTATGGGTTTTTTATTTGTTTCTTTAGGGGAGGTTTCCCATTAAGCGGGGATTTTTACCTTAAAGGCTTTTGGACTGAGTCCCAGGTTATAGCATATACCACTCATGCTTGGTGGAGAGTAGCCCTCATTCCATCACGTGACTATCCGTGCATTGAGAATTGAGGTTATGGTACCGTCGGAACTCCTGGTCGTGAGGTTGACGACTACTTGGACATTGTTGTGGTTTGAGTCTAGATTTGAGAAAGTGGTCATGCATTTTAAATTTGTGGCGGTTAAGCCAGGAACATATTTTTGTTTACTATATTGAGAAGGTTCTGTATAATCTGTGATATTTTCATGTTCAAGCAAATGCATCAGTTTTTATATTTTCGTGAAAAATGTGATGAACTATTTTTAGAAATCAGTTATCCTTAACTAAGTAACTGTCTTTTCTGTTCATGATAATGCTAAGTGCGCTCTCTTGTAATTTCTGTGGTTGCAGATGCCAGGAACGGCTTAGAGTGGGTCCACCACAGGCGTCGTCAAGTAGTTTTGATTCAGTTTTCTTTTGTTTAGTTTTTAGTTTTGGCAGAGCTTCATGTATAAGACCCTGGAGGTTTTTGATGTTTTAGAAGTAATGTAAACCCCTGGGATGGTGAATCCCTAGTGACTCATGTATACTTCTTTTGACATTAAAGTGTTGTGGTTGCTTAGAAATTCTTGTTTGGTCTCTTAATATCTTTATCTCTTGTCTTTGTCTTTGGCCACCGATCTGCGACAGGATCACATCCCTTTATATAGGTTTGTTGCCTTGCAGGAACGAGGTGTTACATTTTGGTATCAGAGCTCTAGGTTATAGGTTCTGTAGACTTATCAGAGTGTGGTCTGTGGTGGACCACAAGTTAAGTGTGTCATCTTGTGGTCTGTTGAAAAGAGTGGTTTAGGCTTGGGGTTATCATACCATTGCCGTTGGGTATCTAGCTGACTGGCATTGAGGTCCATTTGGGAAACGCGTTCTGCAGACGCAGGGTTCTAATTGAAAGTCTAAGAAAGTTATCAGATTGGGGAGATAACCCAGGAGGGGCCTTGTGTTGATGTTATTTTGTGAAGTCTAAGTGGTTTATTAGATTAAGGGGACGAATCTTGTGTTATTAAAACATTTCGTAAACAGTTTATTCTTATCCTTATGTTTATAAGTTGGACTCCTCTGTCGAGCCGTAAGTCATAGCTTTCCTATGATAGGAAGGAGCATGGAGAAACTCGAACAGAGCATCATTCAACCTGAACAAGTATAATGAGGCACAATAAGAAGAATCTTTGCAAGTGGGACCGGTGGAACCTGATCCAATTGCTAAGATGTTGGAGGCGATCGCAAGACTGACCGAACAGAACCCAAGTTGGATTGTGATGAGAGTTGAGAGGAACAGTAACCCCATAATTAAACAATTTAAGGATATGTGTGCAAAGAAGTTCATAGGAACCCTTAGCCTTGTAGAAGTAGAAAATTGATTGAAGGATGCCGTGCGTATTCTGGAT
>JAOTRH010116791.1:0-12627 GCA_034768845.1 Heliamphora exappendiculata
TAATAATAATAATAATATTCATGACACAATTAATAGAGCAAATTTGACACATGATTAATAGAGAAAATAAATAATTTTAAAAAAAACATAATTATTAACAAAATAAATAATTTTTAAAAAAAAATTAAATAAAATAATTTATAAAAATGAGTAATCAAGTCGTGTGTGACTTGATTACTCGCTTATATTTAAAGTAACTTGTATAAACTTACCCGAACCCCAAGTAACCACTCGTTACTTTTTTTTTTTTTTTGTCTTTCTTCTCTCAGTTTCACCTTTTCTTTTTTCTCTTAGTTTTACCTCCCAAGTGTGGGGAGATGAAAACGGAAAGTCTTATTTAAATAAGCAAAAAAATGAGCACTTGCACAGGCCAATTTTTTTTGTTTTTTACCGATCATCACAAGTGATCTGATCTTATCCCATATCCAAGATGGGAAATATAAGAATTTTGACAGCCGAATTTGCTAGGAGTTTTGTTTATTGGTTCGAGTTTGGTTATTTGTATCCTTGATTTATATTCGAAAAATCGTATATTTGAATCTTATGAAGAAATTAAAGGTTTGAGGATTTTGTAGCGAACACAGTTTGTTTTGTTCGTTTGGAGAAATCTATTTTATTCATCATAGAGAGTTTGATATTCAGGTGGAATTTGTCATCGTATGAAATTTGTCATCAGATGAAGTTTGTGTTGGTTATGCATTTGCATTTGTTGGTGAATGATATGCTGACAGTTTAGATGACATGATGTGTTATTTGGGTCAAATTTCTATACAGCTTGAACTTGACAAAATTTGGTAATTTGAGTAGCTGTTCTATCCGGTTCACGTTTGGTTTGAACGTATTCTGTGCATTTATTCGTATTTTGTTTAATTTTGAAATTAACACATTTGTGGGCAATTTGATATTTCAAGACGTATCTGGTGGCAGCACTAATCTGCTAATATGTCTAATTTGAAATTTTGGTCACCTCATGTGAATTTAGCACCATAAAGCGCATTTGGATGCAGATTCTATCTGTTAATTTGTTTGATTCAAAAATTTGAGCACTTTTAGTGCATTTGGTGGTAGTTTTGGTATGTTGATTTGTTTGGAATATGAATTCTCGCCAAGATGGTGATTGTTGAGAATTTTGGTTCAAATCCAATTTGAGTTAGTATAGATTTCTAGTCTATCATATTTACTAAATTTGAAATGTTCTAAAAAATATGAATTTATAATTATCTAATTAGTTTTGAACTCGACTAGTACAAATAGAATTAAATTATGTATCTTTTTTTTTCCTATAAATATAATTGTAGTATTAGATTATTTTGTGTGCAAGTTGTATGAGAGAGAGAGTTTGTAAGAGAGAGTCAAACAATTTGTATTTGTTTCTCCATATATTGAATTCTGCCACCCATAAACGTAAGTAAATTATTGAACTATGAAAAATTTATCTCTTTCTATTTATTTGTAATTATTTTGGGCGTTTGAGAGTGGGGAGCATACCACTGTCGTTGCCTCTCTCCTGATCTAGGTTCTCTCCATTTCGTCAAAATAAATGGAGAGAGTTCTATTTCTATTTTATAGGATGTAAAATAACTTATTTTAGTGACTTGATCTATTTATATTATAAAATTAATTAAAAAGATTATACATATAAAAAATTAAATTGACAGAACATCTATAATTATATGGTCATAATAAATTTATTGTGTAAAAAAATAGAAAATAAGTACAATTTTGAAATTAAATTTTGTAATTTTTTTAGAATTAATATGATTTAATCGTCTAGTTGCAGGTATTAAATTAATTTAATTTTTTGTACGAACGTTTGTTTCAATAACTTTTACAACATGAACTGTTCAGATCACTAAGATGGATCAGTGTTAAATATTATTAAATAAAAATAAAAAAATCTCTATTTCATTGTAAAATGGAGAGAATTTCAATCCTCTCCAGATCTCTCACTCCCTCTTCTGTTCTCGCTCCCCTTTTGGTTTTCTGCCTCTCATCACTTTTGTTTCTTTTTTGCTTTGTTTTGTGGGTTATTTGTGTTTTGTTATTTTTGTTTGTTGTTTTTACTCCTTTTATCATATATTCTTCACCACCGTATTTTTTTCAAGATAACATTTTTGAATATAGATCTCTGTTAAATTAAAACAAATAAATCGACACTGGTAACATTAAAAACTGAGGTTAAATGACTACATGTAGCATTTAAAAAGTTCTTTTGTAAGAGATTGGTGGAGAGTGCCATGTTATTTCAACTAATTGTGGAAGAAAGATGGCGTGGTGCAATTGAGTTATGATGATCGAATTTTATATTTTATTTATTAAGTTATTTTAGCGTATTTTTATAATGTCTTCATGTATGGTGGTTTACGATCCTCCCTATGCAATTGACTTTTTTCATTCTTTTTTTATGTCGAAACAAATAGGTAAATTATTAGTTACTCTATATTATGTGATACTCTCGATAAATAAATGATCAAAATTTATACAATATAAGTCACTGTTTGTCTTTTAACTACCTAACAAAGGTGATTTATCATGTTTTTATTATAAAATTTATTACCACCATATTAAATAAAATACCACATAAATTTACTATATTATATTCCGAAAGCACTAAATAACTACCCGTTCTCGAATAGCACCAAATAATTACTCAACAAAGGTGGCCTAATGATTGTATTTTTTTCCTAATCATCTCGAGCTGGCAAGGATTAATGTGGCATAATTATTCAACAACTTAAATATAGATATTGTATCAATTTAAATTTTTACATAAATAATAAATTTAATTAATAATATATAATAAATAATTTTAATCATAAAAATATATTTTTAAATTAATCCCAAATAAATACTTTATTTTGCACATCACACTACCCATTTCCGTAAATGAAGTGGCAAGCAAGGCCGGTGGACACCGACTTTTTAGACTTTGCTACTTATTTTAATCATTGTGATTGGGTCGGCGGTGGGGGATGATTGACCATTTGCACTCACAAGTCTAACTTAGGTTTTGTTTGAAAACTTAGTTTTAAGTTATGTTTTTTTGTTTAAATTTATTTTAAATCAACTAAGTAAATGTTTGTTTAGTGAATTATAAAAGTGACTTAAAAGTAAAAGGCAAAAAGATAAAAAAAGACCAAAAAAAAAAGTCAAAAAAAAGTTGCTATAATTTTTTATTTATTTTTACATAATTTTATATTTAATATATATCTTATTTGATAAATTTGAACGAGTAAATTTTAAAAATCTAACTTTTATAATAAATAAATATGTATAGTAAAAGTTATGATATTATTTTTTTAAAATATGTAAAAAAAATTTAGGTTAACGAAAAAAAAAGTAAAAAGACTAAAAGCCAATAAATAAAAAAACAAAAAGTTAATATTAACAAACGAGATTTAAAGCTTCTTTTGTTTTTAAACAAAATAATAATAAACTCGACTTAAATTCAGTTGTCAAATTAGACTTTAGAGTCTCAGAATTTAAACCTCATTTGATAACCGGTGTAAATGGAATGTGATTAATAATGAGGTGAAATTAAGAATAAAATGAGATGAAAATAAAAGTGTGATTACTTTTTTTTTTATATAATTTGGATAAAATTAAATAATATAAAATTGAATTAAATTATTATTTTCCAATATTACCCTCGACCATTCACTTGTTTTATCTGAACTAAATTATTTCTCGGTGGGTAACATTGCCATAACAGTTTGGGAAAAATCAGTCAATCTTCGGCGTTCGTCGATCTCAAAAGTGTCCATGGCGTTCGTCGATCTCAAAAGTGTCCATGGCGTTCGTCGATCTTGTCGGTAATGGGAGGGAAGGAGAAAGAAAGCAAGTGTCTTTTTTTAGCTTTGAGTTTCAATTTGAGTCCACCGCCGAACTTTTTTATTATTCTTCTTCATTTCCATCTCAATGGAACAAGAGAGAGGCAACGTATAAAGAGAAAAATAGGGTTTATCAGACGAGGAAGATGATTATATACAAGAGCGGTTGGGTATTATCATTAATTAATGAGGATAAAAACGTCATTAGGCTTGCAACCCACGAACTCGACTCTCAAACCCAGTATTTGCTGGGTCTCCCAAACATTCTCTTTTGCGTTTTGGATAAACCAAACATGATATTTAGAAGTCATCAGGACTAACAATCCAATCTCCAGCCCCGCAACTCTCAACAAATAGCGCCTTTTAAGGTCATGTTTGTTTGGAGGGTAAACATTAGGAATATTTAGTATTCTTTCATTAATAATTTTAAAATAGTGTATTTAATGTATTGTTAATTTCTCTTTTGATCTATTTCCATGTTTTGTTTTTTCATGGGACACTAAAAATTATAATATATAATTTTTTGTTTGTAAATTAAAAAATAAGTTTTATGCATAAATGATAATAATACACTATACAATTGTAACCAAATTAACATGAACCAAACTAAAAAGTAAACATTTTTTAAAATAGAAAAAATATAAAAAAATAGTTTTTAAAGAAAAAGGAAAAATAAATAGTTTTTAAAATAAAAGAAAAACAAAAAAATAGATAAAAATAAATAAGCGGTTTTAAAAAATATATAAGAAAAACAGAATATAAAAACAAAACAGTTAAAAAATAATTAAAACTTAAAATAGGTTTTCTTTTTAATAAAAGAAAAATACAAAGAAAGAAAGTTTCTTAAAAACAAAAAACAATATCAGTTTTTAAAATAAAAACATATATTAGAAACAGTTTTTAAAATAATTAAAAAACAGACTTTAAAATAAGAAATAATAAAAAAAACATTTTTTTTATAAAAATAATAATAAACAGATTTCTTTAAAAAAACAACAAACAGTTTTTTTTTAAAAAAAATGATAAACTGTTTTTTATAAATAAAAAATAAATTATTTTTCTAAAACTAATAATAAATTTTTTTTTCTAATTAAAAAATATATAATATTGTTCTAAAAAAATAATAATAAAACTTTTTTTGACATTAGAACATAAATTTTTCAATTTCAGATTGTCAATCTCGTCACTCCCCCTAGGATAGAACTATATCATGTTTATGTGATTAAGAATTTGCGCCGAATAGTGTATTCGAACTCATTAATTACAACCAATCATAGAATACATGATTGTTAATTCAATTCCAAATTTATTTCCTTCAAAACAAACATACCTTAAGAGTGATATTCTCACTTATTATCATGAGAATACATTTTAAAATAGAGATATAAAAATTTGTTTTTATTGAATAGTTTAAAAATAAAAAATTAATTTACATAATATAAATTATAATTATATATTTATAAAAAATATCATATAACATAGACTGCTTAGTACTTGAAAAATACCTCAACCCCACATTTGGAGTGAACTTGACTCTTGAGTGACCCCTCAATTGGGTTCTGGGCAGAACGGCACACGAAATGTTAAAATGCATGATTTTCTTTAAAATATCTCAACCCAACATTTGGTTCAAATTGTCAGTCAACGTATGATTTTCTTTTGGCAATGATGAACATATTGAGCCCAAGCAAGTTATATATCTCGTGATAATTTTAACAACGGACAAGAAAAAAAATTATTTTTTTAGTTAAAATGCATTTTTTAGTAAAAAATAATTAATGTTGGTAAAAAAAATGCTTATAGATTTCTCATAATAAGAATTGAAAAAATACAAATTGGAACGCAAATTTGAAAATTGCTCAGAAAATATTGAAAACTATTTTAATATTAGCACATAATTGAATTTGGATTATTTATTTTAGGCTCCGTTGCTTCCGACGAAAAATACTTTCTAAAAAATATTTTATGTATTTTTTGATATTTAGTACAACGAAAATTAAGTCAGCAAAAAATATTTTTCAAATTAATGAAAAATAAGTTGATTTTAGTAGAAAACGTTTTTTATTTTTTTATGACGAAAAATATTTTTCACTTTTACTATCGCACCACTGTCACCACTGCCAGCATTACCATTCTACCGCCAACTAGTCTAGGGTTCAAAGGGTCAAGAGTCTAGGTTCGTGGGATTCTTAGGGTCCCAAGGGTTTGGAGTCTTGAGATCTTGTGATTCAAGACGACGGGTCTTGGGTTTTGGGGTCCAGGGTCTCAGGGTCCAAGGTACCAAGAGTCCAAGGCTATTGGCTCCCGAGGTTCAGGAGTTCGGAAGTTTGGGGTTTGGGGGTTCTGAGGGTCCAAAGTCTTAGAGAGGTTCTAGGGGTCTCAAGATTTAGGGGTATGAAGTCCTAGGGATTTAGGATTCTGAGGATCTGGGGGTCTCGAGGGTCTAGGGGTCCCGAGGTTCTGGGATCCTGGGAGTTCAGGGCTCGGGATCCTAGGGGGTCAGGGCTCGACATGCTGGGGGTTCTAAGGTTCAAGGGTTCGGGGGTCCCGGGGATTCGGGGTCGCAATGGGTATTGGGGTTTAGGGTTTGAGAGTATGAAAATCATGCAACCATCGTCATTATTGCTACTAATTTTATCACTACTACATTCATTAGCACCATTATTTTCAAAATCACAACTAAACAAATGAAAATATTTTTAAGTTTTTACTAAAAATATTTTTTAAATGGAGCCTTAATATGATTTGAATTATTTATTTTGCATTCTCAGTACATTTCCGATTTATAAAAAAAAGTAGTATTTTTATTGTTTTTTATCCCAAAAACCACCATTGAAGTGGACTTCGACTTTCCTCTAATTAACGAAGTTGCCTCGTTTATTTGTCAGACGTTTGGCTTGTACACGAGAGCTGACTGTTAATTGCAGCATTTATTCATGGAATCCGTATGTATTTCACAACGGACACGGCAAGCCGGAGTACTATAGGCCTCGTTTGGCTTTTGATTTTAAATTGAGCTTAACATTTGTGGGTTAACTTGGTTTAAAGTCAATATACGTTTTAAGTCTTATTTCTCAACCTTAATTTCTTTTTTATCCGTTTGTTTATTAGTTTCTAGGTTTTTTTATTAACCTAAAATACTTTTCTATATTTTAAAAAATATCATTACTTTTTTTATTATAGACAACTGTTTTTTATAAAAATTATATTTTTAAAAGTTACTCGTTAAATTCTATCAAATTAAATCTATATTGAATATAAAATTATATAAAAATAAATTTAAAAAATTATTATAAAAAATTTATTTAAATTTTTTTGACTTGCATTTTGACATATTCTCTTATTGTCTATTGACATTAAATTACCCTTAATATTCACCAAATATTTTTTTACTTATTGAAGTGATTTTACCGAACAAGCATGGCTTAAAGCCACATTGACAAACGATCAATTTCCTGTGTTACTCACATTTAATATTGTAATAAAAAATTGTATGATATGAATATGATAATTTAACACTTGTTGAGTTGTTAAAAAATAAAATGTGATTCATATAATGTAAGTTTAATAAATTATTTATTTAAAATATCACGTGACAATATTAGATCTAGGATCTTACTGTGAGCAACTCACAGTAAAAGGTATTGCAAACACAAATATGTTTTGTTAATCTCAAAATTTGATGAGAATCGTTAATTATATTGAATTCGTTAAGTAGATATTTCTGACTAAAGAGCAAACCAATTGGATATTGTTAGCCATATGATGCGGTTTCTTTTGTTTGACAGTTTGTTATCAAAATTTTATGAGCCAATCATTTATTCATAACAAACATGCTTTGATCTTATAAAAAATAATGTCCAATTGACCTGATTTTTTACGGTTATTACCTACTTAGTTATTTTATTATTTTTAATGCATGCATTATTCATATATAATTAAATTAATCAAATATTATTAAGTGCCCAATAAATCACACTAGTGTTAAAATTAAATGATTTAATATATATTTTTTAAAGACATAATTTGATAAAATAATTAATAATATTCGATTAACTTAATGTTTATTATAAATAATCTATTAATTAGAAATAATAAAATAAATTATTCAAATAATCAAAATGAATTCAATGGGGGCCCATAATAGGCCCAACAAAACCGTCCAACCAGGCCAGATTTGGGCACCCAAAACAAATGATTAAAATAGGGCTATATAATTTTTTGAAGACATTAATTGTAAGAAAAATCATTTCAAAAGTTCATAAGTTTGTTCACAATTTAATAATATTCAATTTATATTATCTAATGTTTTGTTGTAAAATTATTAATTAAGATTGTATAATCAAGTTTATCTAGTATATCTTTTTTAATGAACAATATTATTAATTCATTTAGTCTTTCTTGTGATATCGTTGACTGAATATAAAATTTGATCAATTTGATCAATTTCATCTTCTTGACTGAATATTATTAATTCAGTTAGCGGGAGCTTGGCAGACAGGTCCGAGCCGAACTTAGCCGGCCCAAATCATCATCGGGCCAAAATTATACACCTATTTACAAATCAGTACATAGCAAGAAGATGAAAATTAATTTGTGCTAACAGAGTGTAATGGTCAGTAATTAAAAAACGAGTTAAAGCTATCTTTTTTTTCTTCATTTCTCTGTTCTACTTTTTTTGTTTTTTGGAATAAAAAGACTCAACTTTCCTACTACAAATAGCAAAATAACTGATAACTATTTTATCCACCAAAAATCAATGGGAATGGCTACATGTTTTCCATCAATTAAGCAAACGACAGGCTTTGATTTGGCCAAGTAAGAATAAATTAAATAATTGAGAGACAGAATAAATAAAATTAATAATTGTTGGATGAAATAAAAAAAATTAAAGTAATTTAGGAAGTTAAAGTAAAATTAATCCTTTAAAAAAAGTTTAAGCCCAAGCCCTAGGCTAGAGCCTTAGACTTGTGAGGCTTAGGTTAGGAGTGTAATTTCGGTTCGACTTCGCTTGATTGAGACCGTCAACTCTGCGGGCATTTTCAAAAAAAAAATTTTTTTTTTATTTTTTAAAATTGTATTTTTATTTTATAACAATTTATAATAATTTATAACTTATAATAACTTTTATCTTTTTAGTTATGATAAGTTATTAACTTATTATATTTAATAGTTACTTATAATTTAAAACATAATGGTATTTATAATTTAATAAATAATTGTTTATTATAAGTTTAATTTTATAATTTACATATAATTTAATAAACAATAAATTATTATAAGTTTGTATTTATAAACTAACTTATAATTTAATAAACAATGGTGCTTATTTTATATATGAGGTGTGAGCTGGACTTATGCCTTCTCCTTGGAACCCATGGGCTGGCCCAAGTTCGGCCTATATGCTTTAGCCCAAGTCCCAACCTAGGGTTTGGCCCGAAATTAGGTATCTAAGTCCAAAAGGTAACTCAGCCCGATGATCTACTTCGTTAATTTTTATATTTTATTATATGCAAGTAAAAGTAAATGTATAAAAATTAAATAATAGTTAAAAATAATGATTATTAAAAGTTATATATATATATATAAAACTTCTAATAATTATAATTTTTATACATTTACTTTTTCTTGTATATAATAAAATATAAAAAATAACAAAGTAGATCATTGGGCTGAGTTACCTTTTGGACTTAGATACCAAATTTCGGGCCAAACCCTAGGTTGGGACCTAAGCTAAAGCATATAGGCCGAGCTTGGGCCAGCCCATGGGTTCCAAGGAGAAGGCATAGGTCCAGCTCACACCTCATCGGACCTAGCCAAGCTTCGGACTAGGCCGAGTGGGCTTGAGAAGTGGTGGGCCTTCGACCGGACTTTGGGCCACCAAAATTACACCCTTGTCTGGGTTAGGCTTAAAGTCTTCTAATTTTGGCTTAGCCCATTGGTATGAGGTAGGGAGGTTTGATTTGACCAATTCAAGCTTGAAAAGGGGCAAATTAAGCTGGCCAAGCCGAAATTGTATACCTACATGTAAGCGTAATTATTCAGTACTTTCAGAGTATTATGTAACATTGTTTATATACTCTTTTTATTTAATTATATAGTAAAAAATATTCACGTGATATAATATTATTCTATTTTTGTTAGATGGTAAAAAATAAAAGCAACCAATTGAAAGTGTATTATTTATTTTTATTTATAAAAAATATTACATAGACAATGTCACGTAATTGGTCCATTCCCAACTACAAGTTTTTTGCAGGTATTGTAAGTTGGAACTAGAATGAAAATGTACGAGTATGCATCAAAGTTTTAAATTAAGGATAATATCGACTCTCTAGCTATAGAATCGATAATATCGACTTTTGAGATATTTTTGGTTAATGTAAGTCTGTTAATATGTGGTTAGTAAAAAATGGATAATTTTAAATCTTAAAAGTGAAACTTTAATTTTTAAAGGTCAATAGTTCTAATGCCATTCAACCAATCCCAAAAAGAGGTCATTATATTTTGGATAAATTTAGGGACACTAAGAAATGCACTTAATGTTTAGTAAAATTTAAAAAAAATTTAGCTAACAAAATTAGCTATATTTTGGTTATGTCTAAGAGTTTTTAGTGGAATATTAGTCCAATGATCTTTATATACCCGAGATTATTCCTCATTATGTATTTTTAAAAATTCAAATGGAAGTTAATCAAAAAAATATCTCCACTAAAGACGCGGCCAATCATTTCAAATTGCACAAATTCTTTTCAAAAGACACATTTAATATTACCAATCATAATAATTTCAAACCGAAACGTCACTGATACACAATAACTAAATGCATGTATCAGTAATACACAATTGCTTCTAAACACAAATAATTGTGCCAATCATAGTAGCCAAAATACGAATAACAGCAATCGATACAAAAATTATATGATATACATCTAACATAGTTTAAAATGATAAATGTTGTTATCAAAATTTGAATAAATATATCTACCACAAAGATTCGATGATACATTTCTTCCGTAATGAAAAATGATCAATGTATCAACCACCATCATCTGCATTTACATTGAAAAAATAAAAAATCTATTAACATAATATCTATGCACACAAAATATCTTGATATTTTGATTCCACCAAATCAGGGAATCAATCAATATCATTGACCAAAATATTAGAGATATAATATCATCTACTAACATAATATCTATGCACACAAAAAATTTTGATTCTGGGAGGTCTCGAATTCAAAAAAATAAAATTCGAGTAAAATTAAAAAATTACTTTAATAAAAGAGATCATTTCTTTTTGTAAACAACCATTGAAAAATAGTCAATTTGTATTTCAAAAAATAGCCTAAAAATATTTAAGAAAAACTCTGTTCTAAAATAATTTTCAATAAAAAGTAACCCAACGAAGTCTACTCGAGCGGATTCCTCACCACTCAAGCGGTGGGGTACCTGAGAGTTCACTGCTCAAAGCTGTAAATTTTTTTAACTGTTGAAAAAATCACCACTTTTTCTTATCCTTTGAATATGGTTTTGAATAAGAAAATTTGAGGTGTACAATATACATTCGAGAGTAAAACAACCACCTCTCAACCCGGGGACCCGAAACTAACTTCAATATCAAGATACATCATTTAAAAATTAAAACTTTCAACTCATTAATCGAACGAAATATCTTCACATGCACACATAACATGAATATACAGCCCCAGGACCTTACAATACGGGTGTTCTAATCCCAAATACAATCATCCAAATACTCAAAAAATAATAATAATAATTACATCTTTACAATTTTATTTTTCAAAATAAGCTATCCAAGAATGTGTAATTCTATCAGTTACTCAAAAAAAAGTCCAAGGACCATCATCTTATTCCAATCTCTTCTTCCCGGTGTCACCGAAAATATTGTTAAACAATATGAGCCGAAACTCATAGGAACAAGATTAACAATGAACGTATGCATGACATGCGAGAATAGTTATGCGGGATGCACACATAAGTTTATCCAAAACTAATATCATTTGTCCCAAATCAAATTTCCATCACATAATCGAGTTTTCAATAAAATGGTTATTGTCTAACGCTCCATGGTTAAATTTAAATTAACCATTATAACCAATCATCTTATCATTTTCAACCAACTCAACGCATTTTCATGTTCCATCATTTTATCCATTCATCCAATTAAGGTTTTACCAACCCAATTTATTCGTCATTTCAATCAAGTACCAAAGTCGAACGACGCTAATAAACTCGGGCATATTTATTGCCACTGGGTTACGCGAGGTCTGAGGAATAAGTACTTATTCTATAACCTGACACAGAGAACACACATTTTTTATTTTTTTCAAAAACATTGATGGGTGGACCGTTCAAGAGCACGCTTTATGGGGATTAACAGAAGGAAATGCCTATCTTACGTTACGCAAATTTTTGATCTTTTATTAAGGAGCAATTCGTGCCCAAACTTAATCAAATAATTTCATCACACGGTACTTCAATTATTCAATTGTTTCACTTCATTAACAACCAAAATGAGTCCAACTGTCAACCCGGCTCCTTTCGCCCAAACTCATATCCATTCGGTTTGAAACCCAACCACCACATGGGTTTTTTAGTTTTACACTGAAAACCCCAACTTTAACACCCAATATTGGTATGTTCCATATAAATTCATAGAATGTACATGCAATAGGTTATTACAACTCTCAATTTAATCAATACTAACATCAACTTCAACATATGGGTCCCTTAACCCCAAAATTTTCAAATTTTATGGTTTAAGCTCAAAT
>JAOTRH010116802.1:0-46950 GCA_034768845.1 Heliamphora exappendiculata
GCCTTTGAGTGAGTGAGTGAAACTCATCAAAGAAGAGTTCAAGAGAGATTAGAAGAAAATAGGAGCTTGTTTTCATATGATCTTCTTGAAGCTGTAACAGGCTTGCGAATGTGCCCGTAAATATTCAAATAGCTCAAGTGGAATCTTGAAGCTTGTAAAGACTTGGAATACGCTCGGAAGTATTCTGAATAGTGAAAATACTCAAGGGAGATCTTTAGGAGTGGATGTAGGCTACGATAAAGCCGAACCACTATAAATCTCTGGTGTCTGGTTTTTTTTCTCTATCCCTCATCTTTTAATATTTGCCTTGATTACATTTTTGCATATCTTGCTTTATTACACATTTTTGCATATCTTGCTTTATTACAATATTAAAAGATTTCAAAAAAAGGTTTTAAATTCTTTTATTATGAAAAGACCCAATTCACCCCCTTCTTGGGTTGCCTAGATCTAACAAAATTAAATTGTCAGTTATTAAATTTAATTGGCAGGTATCGAGAATTTTAACGTAGGGAGATGAGTTAAGGATTTAATAATTGGACCTCAATGCAAGACAGTCTTGAGATTATGGCTTAGAGTGCAATTATAGTTCTTTATTGATATAAACTGTAATTCAGTATTTTATAGAAATTGTAGAAACCGCTGTAAGGTTTTCATAATTACAGATACCGCTGAGGGATTTTCTTAATTGTGAAAATCGCTGGATGCGTATTTGTGTTACACTAGAAGTTTTTATCATAATTACTCCATAGATGCCTATTGTAACCTTATAAATATGCTGGTAGGTTAAACCAAATTGATAACTTGTCTTCAAGACTAAAGTTGGTAAAATTCTGTCGATACGAGTTCTCGAAGGTTCGTAACCCGCACTACGTTTGAAAATCGCATAAGGAAATACGATAGAAAGTCTAACGGGAGTTTCAACTCAGAATCAAAATCGTAGTTGAAGAATTGACTGGTAAAAGGTAATCTTTTAAATTAACTATGGTTGCACAGGTTTTTATTTTGATCGTTAGACATTTTATTTGGAGCCTGTTTCGGCGTTTATCCATCTAGTTAATTTTTATCAAAAATTGTTTACAAAAATAATAAACTTGACAGTTTTGCCTCTAACAATTGGTATCAAAGCCATTTTATTTTTTGATTACGATTTATCAAAGGACCGGATAATTTTAGAACTGTGTTAACTTTGTTTTGTAGCTGTTCAAATTCGAATTTTATGATCATCGTTATTTTCATATTTGATTGAATGGTTTAGATGATTATTTATTTATTTTTTAATCACGAGGGTTTATCGTGATAGTTTAAGTTTTTCCTAGATCGAATATGAGCCTATGGAACATAGATTTTTGATGTAATAGCAATTATTTATTTTTAAATATCAGTTCAGAATATTTAGGAAGAGATTGAATATCCAAGAACACGAAGAACAGACGGTGGCACTGGCAGTGGTTTCGGGAGTTACGAGTCACGGATCGCGGTGGTTTTTCTACGGATTTTTTGACAAGTTTTCCAGCAATTTTTTTTACAATTTTTATGCTTTAAAAAAGTATTAAAATAGGTCCCAAATACATTTAAAAAATGCAAAAATTAGTCCACCCGATGGCACCACCAGCGGCGGTACGGGGCCATTTTTAATGGTTTTTTTCATTATTTTTGACACTAATTTTGAGCAAATTTTTAGGCATAAAATAGCAATAAAATACTACTGAAAAAACACTCCAAAATGGGAAAAAATAGTAGCAAAAGAGTGGAAAAAAATAGGCGACGGCAGCGGTTAGCGTCGGTGCAACAGGGGACTGTTCAGGGCTATTTTTCAAGATTATTTTTATGGCATTCTTCGAAGAAATATTTTTCTGGATATCAGTGCTATTTTCCAAAAGAAATAGGAGCCAAAAACACCACGAGAAAAGCCTAAACAGGCTACGGCAAGGCGGTGACGGCACTGGGGGTGGCGGCTGTTTGGTTTGGGCTATTTTGGTGGCCATTGTTTCTGCTATTTTTGGTCTAATTTTTTGACAAAAAAATAGTATATTTTGAGATCTATGTTTCAAAAAAATGACGTCGAAAATGGAGTTTAGGAGTGGCCGAAAAAGTGGCTTGAAGGTGACGGCGTGGTGATGCCGGCGATGGTGCTGTGGCCGGCGGCAGTGGTGGCTTGGTCTGGGTTGTTTTGATCGTGATATTCTAATATGTTTTGATCCTTATCTTATATATTTGTATATCACAGCATATTAAAGGATCGTGATGTAATCGGAATACAAGAAACTGACTCAAACAAGGATTATTACAGCTTATCTTCAACAGGAGACTGAAACTCCTCAGAGTTTTTATTCGATCATAAAATCGGAATATATACATACCTTGCATTTATATTCATATGAACTACGTGGATAATGTATATCTATTTTATATTTTTCTGTTAATTTAATTAATTCGAGAAATTCAGTTTTAATTAAATATTTTATAGTAGAAAAAAATTAAGTTTTTTTAATTAAATGAAAAAACTTTAGATATTTTATTTTTTTACAAAATATTGCGTTTAAGATAATTTTTCATAAAATCAGATATGTTAAAAAAACGTGAAAATTAATTTTAAATTTTAAATTAATTAAATAGAAAAATATTTAATTTAAATAAATTATTATTTTTTTAAAAATGTGTAATGAAAAATAAAATAAATAAGTTTCTTTAATCACTACCACATCTGAAAAGCTAAAGAAAAAACTGTGCATTTATCGAATTTTATTTATTACGCATTAAAAAACAAAATGATGGTTTGACAAATCAAAATTTTTAAAATCGTATACATGAAAAGATGTTTGATTCTTGTAATTTTCAAAATTAATAAATTTGTTTTAATTAAACGAATTTTTATAACCTTCAAAAATATTTTAAAAATCTAAGTGAGAAAGAAAATTTATTCACAGATAAATTCCACGATCTCCATCACTAGTTTGTGGGTGATGTAATTAAATCCTGTGTGTTGGCAGTAAGGTTTTCCTCCCAATCGGATAGATTAATTACAGCATTACTAGTATAAACCCCCTTTAGGGATAATTGTTAGTATGGATCACTTTTCCATATAAAGGGTTCATTGCGAAACGATTGATTTCGAATTAGGTGATGGTTAACACTTAGCTATATATAATAGTATCCTCTCCATCTAAGTCACTGCTATTATATATTATACCGAAACTATGTCAGTTATTTAATTTACTTGGCAGAGTCAGTTGCCCTGATAGTAAAATTAATGAGAATTGGCTTGTCTAAACAAATAATGGATAGTAGACGTCCTCCCATTTAGGCATGCTATTCACAGGGTACAAAGCTACTGGCAAATTTCTTTTAAAATGGTAGAGAGAACCAAATAAAAATAAATTCAAAGTATTACTCGATATAAGTAACAATATTTTTAATTATGTGATTCTCATGATTAAAATGACTTTTAACCCACTCGCTTTAATACTCAAAGAAAATAAACTTACAGGACCGAACTATGTTGACTGGAAAAGAAATTTGAATATTGTATTAACTGCTAAGGATTACAAGTTTTTATTAACTTAGACATGTCCACTAATACTTGATGTGGAGGCGACCGAACAAAAACCTAAGCCCATCAGAAGTGGTAGATAGTTGATCAGATGGATCGCTATTACATTTTGGCTTAATGTCAAATATTTTACAGCATCAGTATCAGTCTATGCCCAATGCCTATGAAATAATTATGAACCCCAAAGAAATGTTTGGGGATCAAAATCATGCTGCTGGGTAGGTGGCCATGAAATCTCTAATGAATGCAAACATGGCTGAAGGCACCCTAGTTAGGGATCATGTTATGAAGATGATCAGTCTTCTAAATGAACTGGAGATTTTGGGAGCTAAAATTACCAAAAAAATCAAGGTCGATATCATACTCCAGTCATTGCCTGAAAGTTTTAAGTAGTTCTACCAGAACTATACCATGAACAAGCTCAAGTTTTCATTGACAGAATGTCTTAAGGAACTTTAAGCAGTCGAGGGTGTTCTTAGGAAGCCAAGTTCTGTGTATATGGCTAAGAAAGGTTTTTTCTCTAAGTTGAAAGACAAGAAGAAGAAAAAGATTTAGACACAGGTAGGCACAGGTCCACAAGTAGTTAAGGGACCAAAAGTTGGTGTGAAGAAGCCGAGAGACAAGTGCTATCACTGTAACCAGTTTAGGCATTAAAAGTGTCTAATTTTTCTCAGTAAGTAGAACAAACTAGGTAATTTTTGTTCACTGGTAGTTGAAACCTGTTTAGCGATATTATCTATTGGTACCCGGTGTGTAGATACGGAAGCCACTAATCATGTCTGTAATTCCTTGCAGTGGTTATAGGAAATCAGGCAACTCGATGATGGGAAAATATACCTGCATATGGGTAATAATACAAATGTGGTAGCAGTTGTAGTAGAAGATATCAGTCTTAGCTTTAGTAGAGATATGATACATACTTCTAAAAAATTGTCTTTATGTACCTTCAATTAGAAAAAATTTTAATTTCAGTTTCGATTTTAATAAAGGACAAGTATTTTGTTTATTTTGATGACTTTGTGGCTGTGATGAAAAATGAACATTTTATTTGTTCTGGTACATTGATGGATGATATGTATGTCGTATCTCTTATCTCTCTTACACTATAACTAACTGAATTGAATAACACATCTAATTTACCATATAAAAAAAAGTTTCCTTCTTTAATGAATCAAACGTTTCTTTGTCACTTACGCTTGGGTCATATTAATCTAAAAAGGATAAATAAACTGGTAACAGATGGATTTTTGAGTTCATTAGAAATGGCAATACTTATAGTATGTGAATCATGCTTAGAGGATAAGATGATCAAGATGCCTTTTTGTCCAAAGGCTATAGAGCTAAAGAACCGTTGAAATAGGTTCACTCTGATGTGTGTGGTCCTATGACAATTCAGGCTAGAGGTGGCTTTGAGTACTTCATCAGTTTCATTAATGACTACTCAAGGTATAAATATATTTACCTGATGCACCGTAAGTCTGAATGCTTTGAGAAAATTAAAGAATTCAAGGTAGAGGCGAAGAAGCGTCTGGGTAAAAGTATCAAATCACTATAATCTGACCATGGTGGAGAGTATCTCTTTAGAAAGTTTAGAGAGTACTTGTTATCAAAAGGGATTACAACTTACTTGACCACACTGGACACTTCACAGCAGAATGGTGTAGTAGAAAGAAGGAATAAGACTTTTATAGAGATGGTAAGATCCATAATGAGTTATTTAGGTTTACCCGATTCATTTTGGAGACTCACATTAGAGACACCGGCTTACATTCTAAATTTGGTACCTTCTAAGTCAATACCTTCTTCTCCCACAGAATTGTGGACCGAGCGTATGCCTAGTCTGAAACACAATTGAATTTAGGAGTGTCCAGCACATGTGCTGAAAGGAAATGCGAGTAAGTTGGAACCGAGGACAGAAGTCTGTTTCTTTGTGGGGTATCCCAAGGAAACAAAGGGTGGTCAGTTTTATAATCCTAAGGATCAAAAGATCATTGTTAGCACTAATGCTTGATTCTTGGAAGAGTATTATATTATATACCACAGGCTCAAAACCAATATTGTTCAAGAAGAAATGAGAGAAAACACTAGTATAACATAAGAGGATCTGCAAGTCACTGATATCTCATTATCTCGTCATAGTAGGAGCCTTATCGGGACAGGTACAAATCATGAACAGGGTGCTGATGCATAGGGTTCAGATTCTGTACAGCGTGTTACTGCTAGTACACAGACACATGTAGTGCCTCGTAATAGTGGAAGGGTTGTTTATCAACCTGATCAGTATATGTTCTTGGGAGAGCCTTCGAACAAGATCCCAGAAGAATTGGATACCAAACCTTATAACTACAATGAAGCACTTCAGGACAAAGATGCAGATCTTTGACATAAGGCTATGAATTCAAAGATGTAATCCATGTATTCTAATCAGGTTTAGAAACTTGTAAAACCACCCGAAGGAATAAAACCCATTAGATGCAAGTGGATCTACAAGAGGAAAAGAGAAGAAGATGAAACGGTTGAAACCTTCAAAGCTAGATTTGTTGTAAAAGAATTCACTCAGAAAGAAGGGATCTATTATGAGAAAACTTTTTCGCCGGTAGCTATGTTTAAGTCTATCTGAATTCTCTTATCCATTGCTGCTCATTTCGATTATGAAATCTAAAAAATAGATGTCAAGATAGCTTTTTTAAATGAAAATCTTGACAAGTGTATCTATATGGTATAATCAGACGATTTTATAGTAAAAGGTCAGGAGCACATGTTGTGCAAGCTTAAGAGATCCATTTATAAACTTAAGAAGGCATCGAGGTCTTAGAATACTTGGTTTGATCAAGCCATAAAGTCTTACGATTTTGATTAGAGTCCAGATGAGTCTTATGTGTATAAGAAGCTTGGTGATCTTTCTAGTAATTTATGTAAATGATATCTTGCTCATCGAAAATGATGTGGGGGCATTATCTGTGATAAAATTATAGTTATTTGAGCAGTTTGATATGAAAGACTTGGGAGAAACTAATCACATCATTGGGATTAAGCTTGTGTGAGATCAAAAATAAGGGATGTCGGGCTTATCACAAGTAAAATATATCGATGATATTCTTGCTCATTTTAGTATGCCGAATTCTGAAAAGGCTTTCTCCATTTTAGGCATGGAATCACTCTATCCAAGAATTAGTATCCTAAGATACCTGATGAGAGAGAGAAGATGAAGGCAGTCTTTATGCTTTGGCAGTAGAAAGCCTAATGTATGCTATGTTTTGTACTAGACGCGACATCTGCTTTGTCGTTAGCATAGTTAGCAGATATCTGTCTAACCCAGGATAGGAGTATTGGACTGTGATAAAGAATATATAATTAAGTACCTGAAAAGAACTAAGAATTATATGTTGTTTTACTAGGTAGACAGTCTAGTATTTTTAGGGTACACAGACTCAGATTTTCAATCAGACAAAAATTTTCATAAATCCACCTCAGGATATGTGTTTACCTTATGGGGTGGAGCTATTAATTGGAGGAGTATCAAGTAATCCTGCATTGCTGATTCCACCATGGAGGCTGAGTATGTGGCAGCTTTTGAAGCAACCAAGGAGGCCGTTTAGCTCAAGAACTTCTTATTGGATCTAGACATGGTCCCTTCAGTTCAGTCGGCAATTACACTTTATTGTGACAACAGCAAAGCGGTTGCAAACTCGAAGGAACTAAGAGTCCACAAGAAAGAAAAGCATATTTAGCGTATGTATTACATGATACGAGAAATTGTACAAAGGGATGATGCTGTTGTAACCAAGATTGCATCACAAGACAACCTTGCAAATCCTATTACAAAGAGCTTACCAGTTAGGACTTTTGATAGCCATGTAGAGGGTGTGAAAGTCAAATGTATGGTAGTAGGGTTTTGAAAATAAGTAGGAGATTGTTAAGGTTATATATTAAAAATCATGTTTTTATTATTTTATTTTATTTTTAATAAAATTAAAATTTTATTTTATGAGAATCTTAATGAGCAATGCATGCAATATTATTTTTTTAATGTTATGCATACATATATTTTATTTTGTACAATATTTAATCTACTGTGTCGAGTACGGCTTACACATAGAAAATTAGATTTTATGTTCCTATAGAATATAAGTTATTTGTTCACAGTTTAGATAAAAATGGACATACCATCAGTACGACTATAGCACAGAGTTTTAGTACGCCTGTCTTGGTTACGAGGAACAGATAATAGCGTCGTCTATTATTTCGACTCTCTGTACTAGTACACTTTGTATGTATTGAATGGAATACATTAGAATAATTAATTTTATACTGACTATATAAATTAATTCACACTCCAAGGTTATTATAAAGAGTGCTTGTACTCTTAATCCTAAAATAATTATTGATTTGTATATATTTAATATTCGTTATTTTGATTCATTAGATGATGTGATCTTATATAGTTTTATATTCCCAATGAGTTGGATAGTGGTATTATTTATATGGTGAATATTAATTATTGACAGAATCCACGTCTTGAATGATCGGGATCGACGATACTCCCTTAAGAAAGCTTATAAGTTTTGACCGGACAAACCCTACAGGTGGATTTGATTATTCGGCGGTCAAATAAGTTAAGCGGAAAGACTTAAGGAATTTAAAAATACCAATTAAATTAAATTATCAGTAATTAAATTTAATTGGCATATATCAGGAATCTTAACGTGGGGAGATGAGTTATGCATTTAATAACAGGAGCTCAATGCAAGAAAGCCTTGAGATTATAGCTTAGAGTGTAATTATAGTTCTTTAGTGGTATGAACTATAATTTAGTATTTTATGAAAATTATAGAAATCGTTGCAAGATTTTCATAATTACAGATACTGCTGAGAGATTGGCTTAATTACAAAAATCGTCGGATACGTAGCTATGTTATAGTAAAAGTTCTTGTTATAATTACTCCACAGGTCCCTATTGTAACCCTATAAATATGCAGGTATGCTAAACCAAATTGATAACTTGTCTTCGAGACTAAAGCTGACCAGGTTTTGCCAGTACGAGTTCTCAAAGATTCGTAGCCCACACTATGTTCAAAAATTGTATAAGGGAATACAGTAGAAGGTTTGACGTGAGCTTCAACTCTGAATTAAAATTGTAGTTAAAGAATTGACCGGTAAAAGGTATTTTTCTAAATTAACTATTATTGCTCGGGTTTTATTTTGATCATTCAGCATCAAAAGTTTTATCTGTAGCCTATTTCAACGTTTGTCCGTCCAGTTAATTTTTTTTATCAAAAATCGTTTACAAAAATAATGATCTTGGCAATTTTGCCTCTAACACTTACGTTGCGCAAATTTTTGGTCTTTCACCGAGAGGCAACTCGTGCCCAAACTTTATTATCCAATCAAATCATACGGTACCTTAATAAGATCATTTATATTAAAATCAACGCGAGTCCAACCTAAACATGGTTCCTCTCGTCAACACCCAACACACTTAAGATTAAGCTATTTAAATACACACTTTGTTCTCGTTCACATTATATTCAGGTTTAATTAATCCAAACCCCAATCAATCTTTACGTGATTTTCAATTCTTGATCATATTAAACGTTCTCATGATTAATTTATTTGAATAACAAGGGTCAAATCCCCAAATCAATATCTCATATGATTCGTATTCAATAATTTATCGGATTTACACAAAATTCTGAACCTAACATTCACCATTTTCATACATCTTGTAAATTTTGAAATTTATGCACAACTAGGTTAACATAACCTCAATTTGTCTAAAAACTCAATCAATTTTATCGTCCAGATCTCCAACCCAAAAACTCTCAATTTTTCATGAATTTGGCCCAAACCAAATCCTAGTTTTCCTTTTTTCAAATCAAACCATCTCCAACAACAAACACAAGATAGATTTCACCCAAATCATGTTTTAAGCCTATAAACAAAATGCTTAAACAATTCTCACGAACCTAAGGTTTCAAAAACATAATATTTTCATGCTTTTAAGCAAATCCAACGAAAATACAACTCATATGCATACAATGATCAAGATTAATCTTAGATCTTACCTTCTAGACATTCAAAACTCAAGATCCAAAGTTTTAGCAAGCTCTACCATTACAAGTCACCAATCGAACGATGCCAAGGAGGCTTCTAACGCATAGCTTCAACTTCCAACGGATGCTCACTTAAAAGAACAGCAAGAAATCCATCCTAGGGTTGCAAAGAGGGCCCCAAATAGCACCCAAACCCAAACCCTTAGTCACCACTCCTACTCTAGAGAGAGAGAGACAGAGAAGAAAAGAATGAAACAGAAATGTTAAAACCCGTACTTATAAGTTGCTTATCGACAGTCCGCTCGAGTGGACCCTTCCATCGCTCGAGCGGTCCCCACTTACCGAACTCTCGACCACGTGTCCACTTGAGCGGGTTCCCTACCACTCAAGCGGTTAGCACTAGGTGAAGATTTGAACGAAAGATGCTAAAACTGAACCAAAACATAAGCCAAACTTCTCACAACGATGTTCCCATGCACTACGAAACCTAAGGTCCTCATCAGCCATCATTACATGATTAAAGTTTCAATTCTCTTTCCAAATTAGCATTTTTTTAAATTCCACTGGAGATCTCAAAACAAGTTTTAAATAAATACTCAAAATAAAAAGGGACTAGGCCCTTACACTAAAGCTCAAGACCTAATTGGTGAAATTAAAATCATAAAGGAGAATTTTGTGTGAAAAACTTACTGTAGACACCCTAATTTGACCCCGCCTAATTTTAGGTGAATTCGATGATGAAAACAGGTGGAATAGTGCCTCAGTACGATCCTCGAGAAGTGACCCAAGCTTAGTATTTGAACCTAGAACCTTCAAACCAGTGAGATCTTATCAAACCATCGAAACTTGTTGTCCAAGTAAGGCGACCGTCGTGTTCATTGTGGCGACCACCAATAGAACCTCTTGGAAACCCTAGCCAAACGTGGCGACCGCCAACTCCATCATGGCGACTGCCATCTTTGATTCTGGCGACCGCCAACTCTAAATGGCCTGACGTGTCCCAAAACATGGCAACATCTCATTGGTTGAAGAACTCTATAAATACCGTACCCCAGCGTACGTTTTCAGTACGAATTTTGAGTGAGAGAGACTCTACCGATATACTGAGCAATCCCGAGCCCCGACACTGAAACCCTGTCGAATCTCCGACTGACATTGAAGCCTTGCTTGGATCACCACCTGAATTGGAAGCACATTTCCAACTTGAGTGGCCGGGTTATTTTGATCGTCTCATTCCAATTATGTTCCCCAGCAATCTAGGTACTTTGATTGGATCACCGGCCTTTCTAGCTCCACTTTCTACCTCTTTGGAGTGGCCGGGTTATTTTGATCGTCTCATTCCAATTATGTTCTTACATTGCTCATAGTTGCTTTAGTTATGCTTGAATTCAAAATTTAGCTTGTTTGTTTATTGACTTGTTTATATTAGTATTTGAACTCATTAAATGGTGCTAACATACTTAGCAATTATAACTTAATAATATTGTTAATTGTTATAATAATACACCTACATTTATATGAATGTGGTAATCAATACTGCATTTTACTTTTAAGTCAAATAGTTGTTTTAATCTTTCTAGTATTAGTTTAATTTTCTTTAATTAGGATTTATTTTCATTTTCTTTCTTTTCTAATAATCTTAATTTAATGCATTTTTCTTTTAAGTATTAGTTTAATATCTTTTTTCTTTTTATTTCTTTTATTTGCAATGTAGTTTTAATTTTCTTTCAATATATTATTTCATTTTCAAGTAATGTTCTTTTTTCTAGCATTTACGTCGCTCTTCTTGTAATATTAATTCCATGCTCTATTTTATTTTCTTTTTTATCTAGCATTTTATTTTCTTTTCATTATTAACTTTAAATCTTTGTTTTATAATATTATTTTTCTCTTCCTTTTCTTTTAGTGTTAATTTAATTTTTCTTTATTAGTATTTCTTTTCTTTCAATGTTAGTACCTATTTTATCTTTTAAAGTTTCATTTTCTTTCTTTTAAAACTTCATTTTTTTCATGATATTTTATCTCATCTAATCTTTTTTTTTCTTTATTAAATCCAAAAATCATAAAAAGTTTTTAAATCACATCCTTATTTATGAAATGTAATTTTTTTTTCTTTTGCTTTCTTTTCCTTTTGTTTTAAATATAAAATATGAATAATTAGGTTTTCTTCTAATAGTTTAAATAAACATTTTCTAACCTTTCATTTTAGAATAATTTTTCTTATGTGATTTTTTTCCCTTTAAATTCTTAAATTCTCTTTTATTATAAAATCCTTCTTTTAAATTTCTTTATTAAGTAAATTTTCTTTTAATGTAGAATTTTCTCTTTTGTACATCTTTTATTTTATACTTAGCATTTTTTTTCATGTTAATACCAATCTAATTTATTTTGATAACGTGCATATTTTGATTACTTTCCTTAAAACATTTTGTATTTAAAATAGTTTAGCTTATTTTTGTAGTAAATCCATGTTTAGGTAATTTTAACAATTTCTACCATGCTTTTGCTCTTTTATTTAAATCATGATAGTTAGCTTGTTTTTGTAAATACTACATGTGGGAGTGTTCTATGTATTATTTAGATAGAAATTGCATGTCATAGGATTTAGAATTTTTTTTTTGACACTTATTTATTTTGAAGTGCTATATACATATTTTAGTTATTTTTCATATTTGATTTTGAATGTTCTCTCTTTGCCTCTATATTCTTTAGTTGCATGCATTTGAAAATTTCTATTAAAGAACCAATGATGATTAGTAGAGGCTAACCTTACGGTTGGGTGAACGGCGTACCTAACTCCTTCCCCGATTCGTACCTTAGCTCCTGTGAGACCCTGTACCGTTACTTTTTGATTTATATGCATATTACGTGTTTTTAGTTACGCTTTAGCTTTTTCACTTTAACATGCATATATGTGATTCGATGCTTATTTTGGTTAATCTGAGCATGCGGAGTCGCTTTCTGGGGTTATAGAGAGTTTCTGTGTTTATTTCAAAATTAAAATTAAAAAAAAAGATATTTTGGAGACCTATAAATATCTGAAATTAGATTTTTTCAAAAGATATTTTCAAAACTAAACTACTAAGTTTTCTCGTTTTTTCTCTCTGCATTCTTTCTAACTTCTCGAGGTCCCTGGGCTTGGTTTTTAACGATCCATCAGTGGATCCTTGCTGTTGGCAACGCGGTCTACGCATCCATCCAGACAAAAATTGATTTTTACAAAATTCAAATTTGCACGTAGATCGAGGCACGGGGTTTTTTATCTAACGAGGTAGGATTTGAGATTCTACTGCTATATAAGGGTTATATATGTAATCTTGTGCATTTCTACTGTGTTAAACGCATGAAAAAGTGATTTATGTTTGATAGATCTGGTTTTTTGTTTTAAAACCTGTCTTCGGCGTTTCGGTTGGAAAAAGGGGGTTTGAGGCATTCCTTTTGGCATATCTTCGTTGTTTTGGATTTTTGTGTGACCGTGAGTTGCTAAGGGAGTGCTTGGTTGGTTTAATTTGGAGTTGAGAAGTTGTCTCAATAGCTTAGGTTTGATTTTCACCATCGCCTGAAGTTTTTTTTGAAATTTGGGAATTTTTGGCTTTTGTGTCGACACCTTTCTTGGTTAGTGTCAACATATTTCCCTTCTGTGATGCTGAGCACGCTCCAGTAGCTAACGTTGAACTCTCAATTTTTTTGTGTCGACACATTTTCTGTTTGTGTCGACGCATTTTGTTGCTGGTGTCGACACAACTTCCCTTTATGTTGACACATTTTTCCTCCTGTTGGTGTTGAGTATTCTGTTGCTGTTTGTGTCGACACCTCCGCTTTTTGTGTTGATACCATTTCTTTTGGTGTTGACCCTTTTCTTCCTTTGTGTGAAAAGCAAAGTTTTGAGTTCGGGTGAGTCCTATGAGCCCGTGCGGTCCTAGAATGTGGTTTTTGCCCGTGGTTTTCAAAGGAAAGAAGGCTTGAAAATGAGGAGTTTTGTGGGAGTTAGACAACGTGTTTATTGGAGGATTGGAGCTAACTCTTGGGGTTGAGTCTCACTTTCTAAAACATTTGCATGAAAATATATTTTTACATGCTTTGGTTTGATCTCCATAGCTTCATGGATTGGATCTCTTGCTTATACATGTGTTGTATAACTACTTTTGGAGAAAACATTTTGAAAGATTTTATTTTGATCTCCTGGTGATGGATGGATCTATGTACATGTATAACGTACCGATTTGAGAAATATTTTTAGAAGATTATCTAGATGTATCGGGATGACGTGTATTTGGCACAAATTGCCCTCGGTGTAAGTCTAAAAAGTGCGCAGCGTAGGTACTCAGGACCTTCGGGTTAGTCCCCATAAACTGAGATGGCAGGATGCTTAGTGCCCTCGGATGGTCGCCCGTAAACTAAGTGATTAATTATGGTGCTCCGTATAGAATTTGTTATTACCTAGCAGGTCTTGAGAGATGCTGGAACTGAGTAATGGGCAGAAGTCTATAGTTGCTACTTCTGTCCCCTAGTGATAGAATCGGTACATAAGATCTTACTCTTTTTTTCTGCGATGGTACATTCTCGCGAGGGAACGATATTTTGATTACTATTTTTTCTTAGCTATGGTTGCTTATTTGCAACATTTGCATCACATGATTTTAAGGATGAAAACATAGTTTTATGTTAATAAAACCATTTTGGGAGACTTGTGTGGTCTGATGGGAAAACTTGAGGGTTTTGGATGGAAAATCTATTTTGGTTTTGTGGTTGAGTTTGCTCCCACCATATGATTGCATATTCCTGCTTTATAGTTTATTATCTGTTTTCTATTGGGCTTCGGCTCACGGGTGGAAATTTTTTGTAAAACTATTTTTAGGTGATGATGTGGATGAGGAGTAGCTTGGAGGCGCCCGCGGTGACGGAAGACTGTTATAATTTTCTTTTTTGGTTTGCCTGTTCCTAAAGGCAGGTTTTGTATGCCATAAGACGATATATTGTACGCATGTTAAACCTGTATGTATTTCTGTTTATGAGAAATATCTTTTGTTGGGTTTTCCATTGATTTCAACAGGCGGATTTTAATGTATGAAAACCTATATTTTCATATAAAATAGATGTTTGGTGGATTTTCACGTGACCCCATATTTTGGGGCGTGTCAACTTGGTATGAGAGCTCTAGGTTCGAATACCTAAGAGCCATGGGAAAAGGGGTTTATCGCCTAGTGAGGTTGATTGTGTATGCTTGCTTGCATGTGTTTAAACGTTGGCTTATAACATGTTAATAGCTTTCTGAGCATGATAGTTGTGTATATGTGGGCATGGGGGATGAATCTCAGGATTGATGAGTATTTTCTTTGGGCGTTTGGTTTAACATATTTAGGAACCAAGTTAGAAGCGCATTTGGCTGACGTGTATTCTAACAAGGAATCTGAATACGTTATCCAAATTGACAAGTCTATCTTGTTAGTAATCCTCAGTATGTGAGACGTGTTTGCATAATCTTATGTGGCTATGTGATAGCATGATTATGTGTTTATGTTACGTAGTAGCATGTAGTAGGAAAGCTTATTATGTTATATTGCTTCCTATAGTACTATGTCCACGCGGGGAGTGCCGAGACGGGGTCGTGGCTGGGGCCGTGGCCGTGGCCGAGGTCGTGCTTATGCTCAGGTTCCAGAGGAAGGGAACATTCCTGCCCCACAGGAACAAGTGGGTGGTACTGATGTTGGCGGCGCTGATGTCGTCCATGAGATGTTAGCTACTATGCGAGCTATGGCTGAAGGTACCAGAGTTAGTGTAAGGGTTCCTGAGCCAAGGGCTTCTGTAGCTATGCAGGAGTTTCGGCAGTTGGATTCTTTAACCTTTTCTGGGGAGTCGGACCCTAAGGTGGCTACTAAGTGGTTAGAAGTGACCACCTCCATCTTTGATACTTTGGATATCGAGGAGGATACTTTGCGTATAAAGTTGGCTGCATTTCAACTGCGGAAAGATGCTAGAGAGTGGTGAAAGTTCGCCAAGACCACTATGGATGAGACGTGGGCTGCTTTCACAAGAGTCTTCTTAAAGAAGTATTTCCCGAGATCTTTGAGGAATACTTATCGAGAGGAGTTCCACTCCCTTGTTTAGGGAAATCTGTCTGTGGTCTAGTATGAGGCCAAGTTCACGAATCTGTCGCGGTTCGCACCTGAGATGGTATCGACAGAGGAGTTGCGCACTCGGAGGTTTGAGAGGGGACTTCGACTTGCTATTAAGGATAGGGTTGCATCTCTGGATGTAGAGGTGTACATCAAGCTGATGGAATCTACTATCCGGGTCGAGAACTCATTGGCAGACAGCTGTAGGGTTAGAGAGGGTAGGAGCCAGCAGAGCAGTGGGGATGCACAGTTTTAGGGGCGCAGGAACAAGCGCCGGAGGTCGCCTAGACCTAGTTCTCGTTTTGCTGGGTCATCTCAGCCGTAGTCGTCTGCACCTACACTTTCAGTGGCCTCAACAAGAAGGTCAGAGCATAGAGGATTGATCTGTTATCGCTGTGGACAGCCGGGACATCGTTCAGTTGAGTGCCCGCAGAAGGGCCAGGCTCAGAGTTCAGCGTCCGTCCCGTCACAGGCGAGAGACCCACCTATTTGTTTTGGGTGTGGTCAGCCCAGGCATATCCATAGACTCTGTCCTAGAGAGGAAAATGCCGAGGGTGCGACAGGAGCACCAGTTGCTTCATCTGTACAGAGATGATAGGCTCCGTAGTAGCCCAGGGCGCACACATCTAGGTTTACGGAGGGAGGTGCTTCAGCGCAGTCGGTGAGGCAGCCATCGACTCAGTGTTATGGTGGATGGACCAGACTACCGCAGGCCAGGACTTATGTTCTTACTGATCGTAGTGCTTCCAAAGCACCAGTGGCATCTGATATTGCAATTACTCAAGCCATGATCAAAGGTACTCTTCTGGTCTTTAGATCATGGGCCAATGTTCTCATCGACACCGGAGCATCACATTCATTTATATCATCTGCATTTGTATCTGCTTTAGGGTTGAAAATGGACTGGTTTGGTAATACCTTGTGTGTGGAGAACTCAGTTAGTGGGAGTGTGAAGCTGAGTCTTGTGTGTAGATCCTACGTACTGGAGGTCGCCGGTTGTTGTTTAGATTTTGATTTTATCATTCTAGACATGACCACGTTTGATGTCATTCTAGGGATGGACTGGCTGACTACCTATCATGCCTTTATAGATTGTGAGCGACAGAGAGTGTCGATCTATACGCCGGAGGGTGATTGTTTTTATTTTGTGGGTGATCGGGATGAGGGCCTGATGTCTATGCCAGGTGTCGCTCAGGTTCAAGGAGGTCTGGGTTTTCTCTTTTCTGTGCTCAGGTTAGATGAGCCAGTTGGGGTTCGAGGAGTGTTACCTCCTGTGGTGTACGACTACCCAGATGTCTTTCCTGACGATCTGTTTGAGTTGCCACCGAGCCGAGATGTGGAGCTCTCCATTGATCTTATTCCGGGAGCTGCTCCTATCTTTATGCCATCATACCATTTTGCACAGGCAGAGTTGCAAGAACTCGAAGTGGAGCTTCAAGGGTTGCTAGATAAGGGGTTTATACGGCCGAGTACATCGCCGTGGGGAGCTCCAGCGCTCTTTGCAAAGAAAAAGGATGGTTCGTTGCGGTTGTGTATAGACTACAGAAGTTGAACCAGGTGACGGTGAAGAACAAGTATCCGATGCTGAGAATTGACGACATGTTTGATTAGTTGAGAGGGTCCCGTTGCTTTTCAAAGATTGACTTGAGGTCTGGGTATCATCAGCTGAGGATTAGGGACGAGGACATAGCAAAGACCGCCTTTCGGACTCGCTACGGTCACTATGAGTTTTTGATTATGCCGTTCGATTTGACGAACGCCCCTGCTACATTTATGGGTCTGATGAACCTTATCTTCCACCCTTATCTGGATAATTTTGTAGTCGTGTTCGTGGATGACATTCTGGTTTCTTCACCCACAAGAGAGATGCATGAGGAGAATCTGCATGTTGTCCTACAGCTTCTAAGATAACATCGCTTGTATGCGAAGTTCGAGAAGTGTGAGTTTTGGATGATGGAGGTGAGATTCCTTGGACACGTGGTGTCGAAGGATGGGGTATCAGTGGATTCGACGAAGACTGATGTAGTGATGGACTGGCAGCGATCGAAGAATGTTTTGAGATACATAGTTTTCTCAGTCTGGTAGGTTATTATCGACAGTTAGTAAAGGATTTTTCCAGGCTTGCAGCACCGATGACGCGTTTGACACGAAAAGGAGTCATATTTGTATGGAGTGAGTCCTGTGAGTCAACTTTTTAGGAGCTGAAGAGGAGATTGACCAGTGCGTCAGTGCTGATTATTCCTGAGCGAGGTTTGGGTAACACAGTGTACTACGGCGCTTCACATGAGGGTTTGGGTTGCGTTCTGATGCAGGAGGGCAAGGTTGTAGCTTATGGATCCCGACAGTTGAAGACACACGAAAGGAACTACCCGACACATGATCTAGAGTTGGCAGTCGTGGTCTTTGCCTTGAAGACATGGCGTCACTATCTCTATGGTGAGCGTTTCGAGGTCTTCTCTGATCACAAGAGCCTAAAGTACTTGTTTTCATAGAAGGACTTGAATCTTTGCCAGCGAAGATGGATAGAGCTGTTGGAAGACTACGACTTTGATTTGCAGCACCATCAGGGTAAGGCAAATGTCGTAGCTTATGCACTCAGTAAGAGGTCTTGTGGTTCGTTAGCTTCTGTGGTTATACAAAAATGGAGTATGCTTGCAGATGTTGGAGAGTTTGATCTGTATCTCGAGTAGACAGTGGGAGGTGTGACCTTATGTGCAGTTTCTTCACAGCCTGCCTTAGTTGCACGTGTGATGGAGGCCTAGAAGACCGATTAGGAGGCTCAGATGATATGGGACCGCATTGCCAGTGGGACAGATACAGCAGGATGGGTGGTGAGCCCAGATCTGAGTCTGAGGTTGTTAGGGCGATTGTTTGTGCCAGAGTCGTGCCGTGCTGAGGTGCTACATGAGTTTCATCACTCACGTCTTGCAGTGCATCCGGGAGGCACAAAGATGTATCACGATCTACGCCGACAGTTCTGGTGGACGGGAATGAAGAGGGATGTGATCCGATTCATTTCTCGTTGCTTTACTTGTCAGCAAGTGAAGGTGGAACACCAAAGACCAGCAGGATTGTTGCAGTTATTGCCTGTATCTGAGTGGAAGTGGGAGAATGTCACTATAGATTTTGTTTCAGGACTTCCACGCTCGCCGAGGGGACATGATGCTGTTTGGGTTGTAGTGAATAGACTGACAAAGTCAGCACATTTTCTTCCCATTCGAGTGAGAGACTCAGTGGATAGATTAAGCAGATTGTACATTCAGTAGATAGTCCGACTAAACGGAGTGTCAGTGACTATTATTTCTGATCGAGATCCGCGCTTTACATCGCGCTTTTGGTAAAGTCTTTAGGTGGCTTTGGGGATGAGCTTAACTCTTAGTACAGCTTTTCATCCTCAAACCAACGGTCAGTCTGAGAGGACCATTCAGATTCTAGAGGATATGTTGAGAGCTCGTGTGCTTGATTTTTGGGGTTCTTGGGATGATCATCTATCTTTGAAAGAGTTTGCATACAACAATAGCTATCAGTCTAGTATTTGGATGGTACCGTATGAGGCTCTGTATGGTAGGCCGTGTAAATCACCTATGTGTTGGACAGAGGTGGGAGAGACCGCTGTTTTGGAACCTAATCTAGTGCGGGAAACGACGGAGGTGATTACAGTGATTTGTCAGCGACTGGTAGAGTTTGCTATGGGAGATCATGTGTTTTTGAAGGTCTCGTCTCGCAGAGGGTTAATGAGATTTGGTCATAGCGGGAAGCTATCACCACATTTTATTGGACCATTTGAGATCCTGGAAAGGATTGGGGAGGTAGCATCTCGTCTAGCTTTGCCGCCTCAATTAGCATATGTGCACAACGTCTTTCACGTTTCTATGCTTTGGAGGTACGAGCAGGATCCGTCTCATGTGTTAAATTGGACTGAGTTGCGAGTTGATGAGGATGTGGCGTATGAGGAACGCCCGGTGAGGCGCTACCACCAACCTCGTGTCCCATTCGAGCGAGGTGAACCTTTTGAACCCTTCCCCTTCCACCCATCAAACAAGCAACCTTCACTAGTCAGGCGATGGTCAGCAAATGCAACAATGGCCGCGAAGAACTTTTGCCCCTCTCAACATCCCATTATCCACTGCTTTAAACCGTCTGGTAGAGAAAGGACTTATCAAGGTACTGGATCCTATGCCAGTGCCCGACCCGCTTCCCTTGAGATATAATGCCTCTCAATATTGCGCCTTCCATCAAGGTCATGGGTATTTAACTGATAAATGTATGAGGCTCCGACATGAGATCCAGAATCTTATAGACAACAAAGTGATCCCTCCTCCATCAGCTACCCCAAAGCCGAACGTCACAACCAACCCACTGCCAAATCATGCCGTGTAGGCTAGGGTAAATTACATATCTTTAGGAGAATCAGAGGACCCGAGTCAGCACATCTGCTCAGCACACCTACCCCGCCCTCATGTTTCAGTAACTGAGAACCAAACAGTATGCTCATTCATGATAATTAGAGGCAGTCGTGACAAAATGGAAGAATGGAATGATAATGCATGGGAATGGTATCGACCGATGATCCAAATCTACCAACAGGAAGAGGAGCGCAACGAGGTAGACGATTGGCCATTGGATTATCCAACTCGGCCTTATGGATTTGGCCATGTACTAGATGGAATCACCCTTTCCTAACTTTTTTAGGAAGAAGTGTACGTCAATGAGATGCAGTCCTACTGGCTGGTAAAGATGGTGTTGAAGTTTGGTGGGGCCAAGTGGACAGATTTTTGGGCAACTCGGGAACAGCAGGTGGACTTTATTGAGGAAGATATCTAGGAGAAAATTGACAATACATGGGCTATCGAAGATGATGAGGAAAGAAGGGAAAGGGCAGCTATTAATGACCTAAATAATTTGTGGGCGTTCGAAAGCCCTCTACACGTAGACGAGTGAGACAAACTGATAGTGTGACGCCAGGGTTATGGGACCCTGAAGACAGTGTGGAACACCTAACCAAAAGTGGATGACACTTCAAGCCATCTCAGTTAGAAAGAGGATAGCCAAGTGAAAAAGGGAAAGAGACAGAGCAAGGGGAGGAGGATGATACTGTACTGAGACAGTTGAAAAAGACACAGGCCAACATCAGTATCTGGGCCTTATTGATGACGTCGCATAAGCATAGACAAGCTATTTTGAAGGTGTTGAACAAGCCCAATGTCTCGATAAATGCAACCCCCTAGCAGCTTATTGGGCTCATTTTGCCAGCCGCCGAACTAAAGGTCATTTCCTTTTCCAATAAGGATCTGCCCGCTGAAGAAAAAAATCACAATAAGCCGCTTCACATCACCGTCAAGTGCCTAGAAAAGTGGGTCCTGATGATCCTTATTGATAATGGATCTGCTTTGAACGTTTGCCCATTGAGAACAGCTGTCTGCTTAGGGATGAGGCCAGACCAGTTCACTCCTGCAATCAAGGAGTACGAGCCTACGACAACACAAGAAGGGATGTGCTAGGATTGGTGTCATTTTTCATTTTAGTAGAACCTCTGGAAACATTAGTAGAATTTCAGGTGTTAGACATACCGGCTTCCTTCAATCTGTTGCTGGGCAGGCCATGGCTGCATGATCTAAATCTCCAAGCAGTACCATCTACCATTCACCAAAAACTTAAATTAATAAAGAATATGGCAGTTTTGACCATTCATGGAGAGGACAGTATTCACCCTCTGAAAAGAGGAGAGGACACAACTCTGCTAGAAGTCTAACATAGTGAAGATGATGTGTTGCTTAGTGGTTTTTAGTTTGATGAAGTATAAGCTGTTTAGACGCTAATGAATAAGGAAGAAAGGTATGTTAACCCACGAGCTTTAACGATGATGAGAAAAATGTCCTTCTTCCTTGGCATGGGATTGGGACGTAAACTGCAGGAAATTTCGAAACCCATTCAGGTATTGCCAACTTTGCACCATTTTGGTCTTGGGTATGAGCCAACGGAAGAAGATCTGGAAGGGCCTAGAAGGGGACAAAAGGCTAATTATTCCAGGACGCTTAATGGATACTTTGTCAAAGAATGGGAGGATTTCCCGTATTGTGGCTTTCTAGAACCGTGGATTAACGAAGAAACCAATCAAAAGCTGCCTGGGTTGGAGATCTTTTTCAGCCACCAGTTGTCTGACACAGAGGAGGAAGAAATAGTGGAACGAAAGAAGGAAGAAAAGACGGTTCAGAAAGAAGATTGGGCTGACAGACTCAACGGTACCGACCTGGGAATGATGTTCAACGAGAAGATGACTCAGCTGCGTATAACGGAATCAGATTGTTTCATAATGGGCTTTAGCGCACTGGCAGATTGTACTAACCTCATCGTTAACGCGACCACAAAGGAAGTAAAGAATTGGTCCATCAAGTCTTCTGATGTGCAGGTCATCTATCTTGAGTCCAATATTGAGTTGGAGTCTGTAATTGAGGGCACGTCTGGTTGTGCTCCTCTTCTTGCTTTTACCATTGAGTTTGTAATTTCCATTGTTCTTAATGAAATGAACAAAGTTTTCGATTACTCTGCTTTATTTGATTTATTTCATACGCTTTTTGACGATTTTGAATTCGACGGGGATATCCCCGAAGAAATAAAACTTTTTATAAAAAGAGAAGAAGAAATGCGTGCCAAACCAATAATTGAAGAAACTTTGTCAATAAACCTCGGTAATGAAACTTACTCGCAAAATGGTCAAATTGGTTCTTCTTTATCCTTAGTTGAAAAAGAACAATTAATAACATTATTAAAAGAATTCAAAGATGTGTTTGCATGGTCTTACGAAGATACACCCGAAATTAATCCAGACATTGTCCAGCACCACGTCCCCTATACCCTGATGCTAAACCGGTCAAACAAAAATTAAGACGGATCCAGCCAGAATGGACTTTGAAGATCAAGGAAGAGGTTGTCAAACAGATCAACGCTGGGTTCCTGATGGTAACTGAGTATCCAAAATGGGTAGCCAATATAGTGCCAGTTTTAAAAAAGGATGGTCGTATCCGAGTCTGCGTAAATTTTTGGGACCTCAATAAGGCCAGCCCGAAAGACCACTTTTCACTACTGCACATCAACATCTTAGTAGACAGTGCAGCAGGGCATACCTTGTTGTCATTCATGGATGGCTTCTCCAGGTACAACCAGATTTTGATGGATCCTGAAGATAGAGACAAGACGACATTCTCCACGCCTTGGGGCACCTATTGTTACCGTGTTATGCCATTTGGCTTGAAAAATGCCAGGGCAACCTATCAAAGGGCTGCCACCACATTATTGCATGAAATGATACATAAAGAAGTTGAAGTGTACATGGACGATATGATAGTTAAATCCAAGGATCAAAAAGGCCACATCACAGCTCTGCGAAAATTCTTTGAAAGGATCCGAAAGTACAAGATGTGACTCAACCCACAAAAGTGCGCTTTCGGAGTTACTGCTGGGAAGATGCTTGGATTTATGATCACCCAACTGGGCATTGAAGTCGATCCTTCAAAAATTAAGGCAATCTTAGAAATGCCTCCTCCAAGGACCGAACGAGAAGTAAGAGGCTTCCTAGGTAAAATCCAATTCATTAGCCGCTTCATCGCAAAATTGACAACTACCTGTGAGCCGCTCTTCCAGAAGGGAGTTAAATTTGAATGGGATCAAAAATGCCAAGGTGCCTTCGATGCTGTGCAATAGTACCTACAAAATCTACCCATTCTAGCTCCTCCCAAACCAGATAGGCCACTAATTCTTTACTTGTTAGTGATCGATTCAGCAATGGGATGCATACTGGCAAAAGAAGGTGAGATTGGAATTGAAAAGGCTGTCTACTACTTAAGAAAAAAGATGACTGGGTCAGAAATACGGTATACGCCACTAGAGAAGACATGTTGGGCCTTGGTTTAGGCTTCCCGAAAACTAAGGCACTACATGTTATCTTTCACAGTGAATATCATCTCTCGGATGGACTCGTTAAAATACTTATTCAAAAATTCGATCCTAACAGGTAGATTGGCTCGATGGTTGCTCCTATTATCTGAGTTTGATCTCCAATAAGTCACTCGGAAGTCAGTCAAAGGCAGAGTAGTGGCAAAATTTTTGGCCGACCAACCAGTTGAAGGAGGTGAAGACACAAAATTCCAGTTTCCTAATGAACAGCTAATGAAAGTTGGGGATGACAAATGGACTCTATATTTTGATGGCGCATCCAATCAATATGGCTATTGAATAGGAGTCCTCCCGATGAATCACATGTTTCGCTGTCCCTAAAACTCAATTTCGAAGTCACTAACAATCAGGCTGAGAATGAAGCATGTTTAGCTGGATTGGAGGCAGCCTTGGAACTAGGGGCAAGAAAATTGGAAGTCATCGAAGACTCGGTGCTAGTGGTTTCACAAGCTAGAGGAGAATGGAAGGTCAGGGACGTGACATTGATTCTCTACCATCAGGAGCAAGAGAAGTTGATACCGTGCTTTGAATTGGTGATCTTTACCCATGTGTCGAGACTGCAGAACAAGTTCACCGATGCACTTTCCACCCTAGCATCCATGATTGACATACCACCTGGAGTGCGGATGAGACCTCTTATAATAGAGTAGAAAAGAAAGTCGACATACGAGACAATAACCGTAATCGAGGAAAGCACTAACAACCTTCCATGGTACTTTGACATTCAGAACTTCGTAGAGAAAGGAGAATATCCTAAGTTTGCCAGTAAAAAGGACAAAAGGGCAATATGGCGACTATCTGCGCAGTTTGTCATTTGTGATGGTAGACTGTACAAATAAGGACATTCTGGGATCAACAAGCTATGTGTAAACACTGAAGAAGGTCAAGAACTGATGAAAGAAATATACGCAGGAGTATGTGGGCCACACATGAGAGGAAATATGTTAACCAAGAAAATCCTACGACAAGGGTACTTTTGGATGACGATAGAGATAGATTGTATACAGTTTGAACAAAGGTGCCATAAGTGCCAGATTCATGTAAACCTTATGCATGTTCCCCCGTCTCAGCTGTACAACCTGACGTCACCATAGCCATTTTCAGTATGGGGCATCGATGTGATTGGCAGAATAACACCGAATGCATCCAATGGACACGAGTTTATCTTAGTGGCCATCGACTATTTTACCAAGTGGGTGGAGGCAGCTTTCTACTCGGTATTGAAAGCCTCTCATGTTGCTAAGTTCATCAAGTAAAATATCATTTACCAGTACGGAGTTCCCCATGAGGTCATCTCAGATAATGGCTCACATTTCTAAGGGGAGGTCCTAGATCTTTTCAAGGAATACCGAATAGTGGCTCATAAGTCCTTGCCATATCGACCATAGACCAATGGGGCAGTCGAGGCAGCAAATAAGAATATCAAGAAAATTCTACAAAAGACAATCAACTCACACAAAGGTTAGCTAGAGCACCTGCCATTTTCACTTTGGGGATACCGAACGTCGATCAGAACTTCAACCGAAACTACACCGTACTCTTTAGTGTATCGGATGGAAGCCGTGCTTCCCATCGAGGCAAAAATCCCTTCACTAAGAGTAGTGGCCGAGGCCAATATCTCATAAGCAGAATGGCAGAGGAACCGGACGAAAGAGTTGCTCTTGTTTGATGAAAGAAGACTACAAATCCTGTTTCATGTACAAGGTTACCAAAGGAGGATAGCTCGGGCATTCAATAAGAAGGTCAAGACTCGGGACCTTAGAGAAGGAGATTTGGTTCTCAAAGAAATCAGAGCTCCCATCTTCGACCCAAGAGGAAAGTTCAAGCCAAATTGGTCCGGACCATTTCTAATCAAAATCGTCATGACTGGTGGTGCAATCATTATCATGGATTTGGATGAAAATGTATTCTCCACTCCAGTTAACCTCGATCAGCTCAAAAAGTACTATCCCTGAGGTAAAAATAAAGATAAAATAAAAGGCTCGCTGAGTTGAAAACCAAAAAAAAAACTTAGGCAAAAATTAGAGCAGCCCATAAGGCCGAAAACACGAGAGGGCGACCTTGACAAAAGTTAGGGCATTACAAAATGAGAGTGTTAATACCCAAGTGAAAACCGAGCCCAAACTACGTTAAGGCCTGATTTCACATTTTTGGGATACGCAGGCAGCTTCTTTCAAGAAGTCCAGCCACATTCTTTGTCTTTAACCATCTTTGAATCTGAGTAAGACCAGTGCAAATTAATTTTTAAATTTTGATAATAAAGATATTCAAGCTTCGAATAAATTTGAACCATCTTAAACGTGAAGTGGGAGTTTTTCATTACTTTAAGCAAAACTACAAAGTTCTTAAATAAAGGGAGGGCACACAAGTCCCAAACTCTATAAATAAAAAAATGAAAGCTGTGAAATTTTTCAAAATAAAGCAGAGATCCTCAAGCTCTTCTCCTTTTCGCTGCTTGTTTCCCCTCTTCTCTATCTTTCTTTTCCCTATCTCATCTCAACCATGTCTTGTATTCAGTAGAAAGCTCAGGGCATTGCAGCTCCTGCATCTCCATACGTGAACGGGAAGGCCAAGCATCCTGATATTGTGCTAAAAATGGAGCCCGCAGCATAGATGAGAACAGATGATCGCAGATGCTGGAAAATATGATCTGACTTCGCCCAAACTGCCGCATGATCCTGTGAGGATAGTATAAGTTAGTCTGATGCAGGCCAACCAGCAGAACACTAGGGCAATCCATAGTGGTCAGAGTCATAGCGAGAATCTGCCACCAAGGGCACTGCCAGGTAATGTCTGGGCCAATCAAAGTAGAAAGATACTGTCGCCAAAATGCCTCAGTGTCACATATTTGATAATACGGGCGATAAGGAAAAGCAGCGGCATTGTACCTGTCAATAGGAGGCTTCTGTACAAGGTTCACCTTCTCCATCAGCCAAATCTGTAGCAAGAGTTAGAGCAGTAGGAGAAAGGCTTTTGTAGTATAATAGAGAACTTGATACAGAAGAAGATGTTAAGATCACCTGGAGAAGTAAAGGGCTGCCAGCAAAAGTGGTGGTTTCGCGACGATGGACAGCGTTCAAGCCCAGCATTGTTTGAGCCAAAACCAAGGGCACGAAGTCTCTCCCCATCCACATTTGGCCAGCAATGTAAACCAGGGCACAACTAACCTGTCCATTAGAAGGGACAAGTAGATACTGGGCCATGAGGCAGAAGCAAAGTGCATAACAGCGCCGTAGTTGAAAGTCTAGATTGCTGAGGTCAACAGTAGGATGAAACCTCTCAACAAGCCATGGATTGTCGAGACAGTCACCCGAGGTCAGACGAGAAGCCTCCATCTTAGACATACCACAAAATTGCATTACCTGCTGACGAACTGAGAGAAAGGGAGTGGGAACAACAACAGAACCCCGTGGAGTCAAGTCTAAGATGGCAGCAAACTCCTCCATAGTAGGGCAGAGTTCTTCAAAACCAAACTGAAAGATGTGAGACTGAGGATCCCACAGTTGTGCAGCAGCCACTAGTAAAGGTCTGTTAATCTTCACCGTCCTCAATGAGAAAAGGGTGTTAAGGCCAAATGGGGCAAAGTTCAAACATTCGATATGGGAGAATTTCTCAATCCATGAAGAAAGAGGATTAGCAATCTGAGTTCAAGCAACAGCAAATGGGATCCCCAGGACAGTATTTATGGGGCAAAAAAGGGCAGGAAACCAAAAATTCGGCAAAAAGGGACGATCAATGTGGTGATCGCCATCTTTGAACCGGCGGCCACCAACTCTAAAAAGCACAATACAGTGACATCAGCCCTTTGACCAGGCAACTGCCATGTGTAAACAAGCGACCGCTGGGTTAACATTTGTGGAAAGTGGCGACTGCCATATCGTGTTATAGTGACCGCCATGTTGAAAGTGGTGAGTGAGTGTCAATTTACAGCTTGTATAATCTGTATTAGTGATGGCATCTAAACTATGCATTCAAGACAATTTTTAGCGGCAAATCATGCAACAGATGGATAAATAAATGGAGCTAATATAAAACAGGGGCACACAAGCCCATGGATCAAGTAAATGTATGTGTCAAATTGGGGCACACAGGCCCATGAAGCAGATAAATGTACGTAAACATGCCAAAACAAGGCACGCAGGCCCATCAAAATAAGTGTATCTAAAAATGTAACTCTGGGGGGAGGGTCTCTCTCTCTCTCATGTATGCCTCGGCCGAACTCGACGAGAGGGGCCAGCATCCTCCGAACTGTCATCCTCAAAGAGCCAGTCGAAGTCATCACCATCGTCGCTACTGGAGGAAGAAACAACTCTGGATCGGCTCCGAGCAGATGAAACTGACCCTCTGGAACGAGCCCGAGAGGACATCCTGGAACCACGACCTCTAACCGGGGCTGGGGCCGGGGTTGGAGCTTATGGAGGCACTACACCAGCAACCAGAGCTGGAGGCTAAAGAAAAGCAAAACTCAAAGCAGAGTAAAGGTAGAAAAATGAAAAAAAAAATTTGAAAAGAATACGCGACCTACTTACAATGGCTACTGGCGTGAAAGCAATGCTGGCCGCCCGCATTGAGGCATCCATCTATCGAACCATCACTCTCAGGCCGGTGACCATTAGCATCGTCCGGTCCACCCATGCATGATTAAACTACAGAAGGAAAGAGAAGAAGTTAGCCAGACAAATGAAGCAGAAAATAAAAGAAAGGAGTAAGGATAAGGAAATTCCTGGCCAATCTCTGCTCTAAACTCAGAAACTAGTGGGACTGGGGCAGAAAGGGAGAGAGGGAAACCATAGGCCACAGTCTGGATCTCCCAGGGGATCTCTGGACCTATCACTCCTCCAGCTACAACTCCGGGGGCAGCAGCTCCAGCACCAGCAGTAGCAGGACCAGCATCAGCAGCTCTAGCAGCGACACCAGCAGCACCAATACCAGCAGCCTCTGGTGCCTGTCCTCGTCTCCTGCCTCCGGGTGCAATCAGGTCGAGTCCTAGTGGTCCTATCAGATGAGCCCGGGCTCAGGTTGTGTAGTCTCCCTCCGCTATGAGCAGCTCCATATCCATGGTCCCCATTGTCTCTAGCAGCAGGTCGACGGGGTCCGGATCCTTAGTCCGGTGCATATAGGCCAAAGGAACCACTCGGATCCGAAAGTCATCCAGACCGAGCAACTGGCGAACCACTCGCTCTCCCAGATAGTACTCCCGCCCAAATGGACCCTCCAGCAGGATACGCCTCGCAGCGGTGTCGCGACTGCGCATCAAATCCACGTCGGCCTGATCCTCTACCCCCCTCCAGACATCCCAGTGGACCTGTAAAGTACAGAACAATGCAAAGAACGGTAAAGCATACAGTATGATGAACAGTGTGCAGTGAGTAGTGCGGTGCAGTATAGTAAATAGCGCAGTAAGCAGAAAGCAGTATATTGAACAGTAAATAAAGGTACCTAGTTAAGGGTCAGTCGATCCAAAGATACCTAAAATTGGTCAAGGTCCTTCCCTCCGGCTTTTTTCCCCTTCAGCCCTCGGGACCACCGGGCTGCTCGGGGAATGACCAAAGGGTCTACTGCGGAGTTCGTCGGGACATGAAGCCGAGGAACTCATAGGTCCACAATTGCAAAGAAGAAGATGTCAGCCAGCAGAAAAAGAGATAATGAAAATAGATGAAGAACTGCAGAACTAAATCATACCTCCCAGACCCTCCTGTATCCTCCGATACTGAGCTCCTGAGGGAACCGAGTCAAGGTCCGCATGAAGATGTAGAGAGTGGCCAGAGCAGCGCCTCCCCAGTCGTGCGAAGCAACCCGGTCAAGACGAGCCAGGCCCCCCAAGTAGTGTAAATGAACGGTATTCTCCTTGTTCGAAAATAAAGAGGTACTAAACATATACATCAAGAATCCCCGGGCAACCCACTCGTAGTGGTGGCACTCGGTGCACTAGAAGTGTCTGAAACGGTCCAAAAACTAGGTATATCGGACCCGATCTCTGTCCATCTGCACCGAAATAGACCCGAGAAAATACATCTGGGTGTCTGCAGACTGCGCGACGGTGGGATCAAATGGGATAGAAGCTTCTCCAACTTGGATGCCTATGATGAATGCAAAGTCCAGAGGCATAAGGGTGGCCTCGAAGGTGGTGAAATAGAAGGTGTTGGTGGTATCCCACCACCGCTCGGCCAAGGCTATCAGCCACACCCGATCATTGCTCGTTCTACTCAACGAGGGTATGAAGCGAGCAAAGCCAGAGGCATCAATATAAGCCTTGCTAGGAGCGAGGAGGGCATCATACCACTCCACCCGATCATTGCTCGGACGTAGTGACCAGCTTGTAAAGAAAAGACAGATAGAGAATACATAAAGAACAAACCGAACAGTTAAAAACAAAACATAGGTTCCTTCGGTCTTTTCAAGCCCAAGAAAACTAGGCACCCTAACCCTAGGTTCGTTATTTCTAGTAACCCTATGCTCTTGTGCACCAAGAAAATTTCAATCATTCTATGAAAATGTTCTGCCCAAAGTACATAAAAAAATTCCATTTCTCTTGACATTTGTGTTTTGCCCCCTTTACCTTAACCATTTAGGATTGATTTTCTAGAAATTTTAAAATTTTTCCCCAATCATAACAAAAAAAACTAAGATAAAAAAATATAAAAATAAATAAAAATAAAAATAAAATCTTCCTAAAATCTTTGAGATTTTCTAGCATCTGCTTATGTTTTTTTTCGCAAAATTTCTAATATCTTCTAATAATTTTCTCAAAATTTTCTTCAAAATTCTTAGGATTTTCTAAGGTTTTAAAAAAAAATTTAAATTTTCCTCAAATTTCTAAGATTTTCCAAATATTTTTTTAAAATTTCTAAGATTTTTCTAAAAATTTCTAGAATTTTTCTAAAAACTTCTATGATTTTTCTTAAAATTTTTCTCAAATTTATAAGATTTTCTTGGATTTTCTTAAATTTTTGTCAAATTTTCTAAATGTTTTTAAAATTTTCTAAAATTTCTTACAATATTCTAGGATTTTTCTCAAAAGTTTCAAAATATCTTTTAAAAAATTAAAAATAAAAAATAAGATAAAAAGATAAAAATATATATATATAAATAAAAATAATAATAATAAAATCCTCCTAAAATCTCTGAGATTTTCTTGCATTTTTTCTAGGATCTTCTAATAATTTTCTCAAAATTTTCTTCAAAATGTTTAGGATTTTCAAAGATTTTTTGCAAACTTCTAGAATTTTCTTTAAAAAAATTTCAAATTTCTACGATTTTCTAAAAATTTCTAATATTTTCTATAAATTTTCCTCGAATTTTCTAAAAATTTCAAAAATTTTCTAGGATATTTCTCAAAATTTTCAAAATATTTTTAAATTTTCTAAAATTTTCTAAAAATTCTTGAAGATTTCTCTTAAAATTTATCCCAATTTTCTAAAATTCTTTTCAAAATTTTATAAGGATTCCAAAAATTTTCCTAAAAATGCCCCCTTAAATTTCTAAAGTTTAAAAAATAAATAAATAAATAAATAAAAATAAAATTTACCCCAAATTTTAAGATTTTTTACAAAATTGCCCTTTTTGTCTTCTGCCCCGAAAATAAAAATAAAATTTTCTCCTTAAATTTTCTTATGTTTTCCTAAAATTTCAGGAAATTTTTTTTACTCTAGAAGCAATTGCTCTTTCTTTGTTTGTTCAAAATCTAAGTGTCGCTACTGTTTTAATCTCCTTTGCATAAGTATTTAAGTTAAGCTCAAATCTACATCATTAAATCATTCAAACACATCAAAAATAAATCATCATCAGCATCAAATCACATCATATGGGGGATTCTAAGCATGCGTCTACGTTTTATATTTCATGCTTCGGTATCGAAAAAGTAGGAATATGAAACTTACCGATGGACGTCGACGAGACATGTGGTGGTCAGGCTTCCGCAGAAGAACATCGGCAGCAACCACATCATCCGGAGGCTCATAACGTCTCATCCCACGTGGAACCACGCGATAAGGTAAAGAAGCATAGGTGTGCAGGTCAAAGGGTGCCAGACGGCCATCTCCAGCATCGGCATCCAAGAAGTCAGCCACTGCGGCCTCGGCAGCAGCATCTGCAGCCGCTGTTCGCGCCTCCTCAACAACGCGACGGGAGGCAAGCTTTGCCTCTAGTACTAAAGCATCCATCACAACAGTGAACCGCGTGAAAGTACCCTTACTAGCAGAAGGGTCCCGCCATGCCCCCGAGTCGTAATCACCATGGCCCTGGTCCGCCATGAGGAAGAAAGGAATCACAAAAAGCAATGTAAACATGGTATGAAGCGAAAGGAATCAAGAAAAGAACAAAGAAAGCTTGGAAGCACAAGAAGTTGGAGAGGGATGAGAGAGAAGCTTGAGAGCTCCGGAGTTTAGAGAGAGAGAGTGAGGAGGGAGCGAATGAACCAAAACCGTGCGCCTGGAGGGCCTTATGCGCGCCTGGAGTTTGCAGTCGCCAACTCCAAAGTGAGCGACCGCGAGGTTTCCCAAAAGCCACATCGCGACTGCCAGGTTCGAAGGGTTTTTTACCCGGCGGCCACCACGTCAGAGGAATTTGGGCTTGGCGACCGCCAGGTTGCCAAAGGTCACGTCAGGTCAGTTTGTCATTATAACGTTTTGGGGTTTGAGAAGGGCTATTTGGAGCTTTTTAAAAGCATTTTTGTTTATCATCTCATTATTTGCATACATTTTATTTTGCTAATGTGTTCTCTTTGCTTTATTAGTTAAATTAATTTTTAGAAGACATGAAATTTTAATTATTTTGTGTATGTGTTCTTCTAAAAATGACTTTTACAGCTTTTTTAAAATTAATTTTGTAATAGTTCGAGAAACTTTTGTGAGGTATTCTCTTCTTCTAATAAAGTTAATTTTTAAAACCGTAATTTGACTTTTAAAATTAAATTTATCTCATGTCTCATCCTAAACTTTTAGGTCTTAACTCGACCTATTAATTCGTGGTTATCATTCCCGATAAATTTAATTTTAAGCCGCAACTTCGTTTTTGTCCCACGTTTCGAATTTGTAGGTCTTAACTCGACTTATTAATTTGATGTCTGACTCATTGGTCCTCCTCACGACCCTAAACTGACTCGTTGGTCCTCTTTATAACTATAAACTGACTCATCGGTCCTCCTCATGACCCTAAATTGACTCGTCGGTCCTCCTCATGACCATAAACTGACTCATCGATCCTTCTCATGACCCTAACTGATTCGTCGATCCTCCTCATGACCATAAACTGACTCATCGATCCTTCTCATGACCCTAAACTGATTCGTCGTCCTCCTCATGACCATAAACTGACTCATTGGTCCTCCTCACGATCCTAAACTGACTCGTCAGTTCTCCTCACGACCCTAAACTGACTGTCGGTCCTCCTAAGTACCATAAACTGACTCATGGGTCCTCCTCACGACCCTAAACCGACTCGTCGGTCCTCCTCATGACCATAAACTGGCTCATCGGTCCTTCTCATGACCTTAAACTGACTCGTGTTTGCATTACACTATACCTATCTGCATCATGTTAACATTTGTTCATGTTAAGCATCTGCGTCATGTTTCTTATCTTGTATCCTTGCATTTTTTCCCAAGAACTACATTTTGGTCTGATCCCTAGCAAAGGGGATACGCAGGCAGCTCGATAAAAATTTAGGTACGACCAACATCATATGCATGCTAGTATGCTTGTGGCCCAAGATTGACGGCTCGGTTAAATGATTGTTGTCTCTGAGTCTTTGATGTAACCGGCTTCACACGTTTCTATGCAAGTTATATCAAAGATGGGCAACTATAGACACCCTAATTTGACCCCGCCTAATCTTAGGCGAATTTGATGATGAAACAGGTGGATTAGTGCCTCAGTACGATCATTGGGAAGTGATCCAAGCTCAGTATTTGAACTCAGGACCTTCAAACCAGTGAAATCTTGTCGAATCATCGAAACTTGCTACCCAAGTAAGGCGACCGCCATGTTCATTGTGGCGACCGCCAATAGAACCTCTTGAAAATCCTAGCCAAATGTGGTGACCGCCAACTCCATCATGGCGACCACCATAGAACTTTGTGGAACCTTTCAAAAATATGGCGACCGCCATCTTTGATTCTGGCGACCGCCAACTCTAAATGGCCTGACGTGTTCCAAAACGTGGCAATATCTCATTAGTTAAAGAACTCTATAAATACCGTACTCCAGCGTATGTTTTTAGTACGAATTTTGAGAGAGAGAGAGAGACCCTGCCGATATACCAAGCAATCCTAAGCCCCGACGCCGAAACGCTGTCGAATCTCCGACCGATATCGAAGCCTTGCTTGGATCACCACATGAGGATTGGAAGCACATTTCCAACTTGAGAATTCCCCCCGGCAATCTAGGTACTTTGATTGGATCACCGGCCCTTCTAACTCTACTTTCTACCTCTTTGGAGTGGCCGGGTTATTTTGATCGTCTCATTCCAATTTTGTTCTTACATTGCTCAAAGTTGCTTTAGTTATGCTTGAATTCAAATTTTAGCTTATTTGTTTATTGGCTTGTTTATATTGGTATTTGAACTCATTAAATGGTGCTAACATACTTAGCAATTACAACTTAATAATATTGTTAATTATTATAATAATGCACCTACATTTATGTGAATGTGGTAATCAATACTGCATTTCACTTTTAAGTCAAATAGTTGTTTTAATCTTTCTAGTATTAGTTTAATTTTTTTTAATCAGCAATTTTTTTCATTTCATTTTCTTTTCTAGTAATCTTAATTTAATGCCTTTTTCTTTTAAGTATTAGTTTAATATCTTCTTACTCTTTATTTCTTTTATTTGCAATGTAGTTTTAATTTTTTTTCAATGTATTATTTCCTTTTCATGTAATGTTCTTTTTCCTGGCATTTACGTCACACTTCTTGTAATATTTATTCCATACTCTATTTTATTTTCTTTTTTCTAGCATTTTATTTTATTTTCATTATTAGCTTTAAATCTTTTTTTTTAATATTCTTTTTCTCTTCCTTCTCTTTTAGTGTTAATTTAATTTTTCTTTATTAGTATTTCTTTTCTTTCAGTGTTAGTACCTATTTTATCTTCTAAAGTTTCATTTATTTTCTTTTAAAGCTTTATTTTCTTTTCATAACATTTTATCTCATCTTATCTTTCTTTTTCTGAAATGTAATTTTTGAAATGTAATTTTTGAAATCACATCCTTATTTTTGAAATGTAATTTTTTTTTCTTTTGCTTTCTTTTCCTTTTGTTTTAAATATAAAATATAAATAGTTAAGTTTTCTTTTAATAGTTTAAAAAAATATTTTCTAACCTTTTCATTTTAGCATAATTTTTCTTTTGTGACCTTTTTCTTTTCTTTCAAATCCTTAAATTCTCCTTTAATATAAAATCTTTCTTTTAAATTTATTTATTAAGTAAACTTTCTTTTAATGTAGAATTTTCTCTTTTGTACATCTTTTATTATATACTTAGCATTTTTTTTTCATGTTAATACCAATCTAGTTTATTTTGATAACATGCATATTTTAGTTACTTTTCTTAAAATATTTTGTATTTAAAATAGTTTAGCTTATTTTTGTAGCAAATTCATGTTTAAATAATTTTAACAATTTCTACCTAGCTTTTGCTCTTTTATTTAAATCATGATAGTTAGCTTATTTTTGTGAATACTGCATGTGGGGTGTTCCATGTATCCTTTAGATAGAAATTGTATGCCATAAAATTTAGGCTTTTTCTTTTGACACTTATTTATTTTGGAGTGTTATGTACATATTTTATGTATTTTTCATATTTGATTTTGGATATTCTCTATTTACCTCTATTTTCTTTACTTGCATGCATTTGAAAAATTCTATTAAAGAATCAATGATGATTAGTAAAGGACAACCTTACAGTTGGGCGAACGGGGTGCCTAACACCTTTTTCAATTTGTACCTTAACTCCCGAACTCTGTTTCTTTGGTTAACGTTTTAAAGATCAGTGACTATTTTTGTTTTTCTTAGTTTTTTTCTCAAAAACTAAGTGGTGACTCTATTTTCGATAAAAGAAATTTTGAAATTTTGATTTTCAAGGTGTTAAAATATTTTTCAAAATATTTTTTGAATTCTCTTATTTTTGACCCCTAAATTCCAACGCCACACTTACTAAATGGGAAAAAGAAAGAAATGACTTATCTAAATTGAGTTAAACTAGAAAAACCAAGATTAAATTTCTTAAAAAAGAGTTGTATTCTTGTGTTAAGTTAAAAATTGATCTTGAGTTAAAATTGATTAAATTTGAAAATGATATGTTAAATGCTCGATCTACATTCAAGAAATATAATACAGACACTAAGGCTTTGGATAACATGCTTAGGTCACAGAAGGCAGTGACTGACAGGTGTGGATTTGAATTTACTGGTGCTTCGTCAAGTAAACAGTACAAAGAAAAAGAAAAAATCGACCAGCAAACTCAAGCTAAAAGTGCCCTAAAGTTTGTGAATGCTGAAACAACCAAAGGAATGGGCTCAAAAAGAACAGTTGCTGATACTTCAGTAAAAATGAATGGAAAGTAGGGACATTGGACGAGTAAATCCACCATTTTATATGGTGAGGTAAAAAAAGCTAAAATTGTTCCTACTTGTCATCATTGTGGTATTGCTGGTCATATATGTCCATACTGCATAAATTTAAATAGGAATAAACTTTTTGTGCTGCATTGTCATCATTGTGGTAGAAAGGGGCACATTAAATCTCACTATACTAAGTTGATTGAACAAAATTAGTTCAAATTTGACATGTCACAACAACCTAGGAGAACTTTGATTTCTACCCCTAAACATGTGTCTTTGAAAATTAAGAAAATTTGGGTAAGAAAAAGTGATCTTGATAGTTTTTTGCGAGTCGTAGTTCTTAATTTTTGAGTCTAGTCAATTTTTTTTTGGTTTATTGTTTCAATGTTTTTATTTTGTTTTGTAAAAAAAATAAAAAAAATAAAAAATTTGTAGGGGACTTTATTAAGAATTGAGTACCTTATTTGTGCATTATTTTATTTTGCTAAAATTTCATAATTTAGGTTTTCAGATTAACTACCGCACTGATTTTTGGGTAATCTAGTTCATAGTGAATAAAATACTTTTAAAGATGAGTCTATTCTATACACCACCTAAACATTGATAGATGTAGATATTTTCCAAATTTTGGTTCAAATCTATCTATGGGTCTTTCTTATTTTTCAGTCTTCTAGAGTTTTCACAAAATGACCACATAATGGCGTTCCACTTGAGCTGAATGTTTAAGCTCTCTCGTTTTTTAGTTTTTGTATGTTTGGCTTGAGAAAATGGCTACCTATGCGAACTATTCTTTTTCGTTTATACTAGTGTGAAAGCCACCTGTGAAAGTATGAAAAGAAATGAGAAAAAAAAGGAAAAAAAAAAAAGAAAAGAAGAGAAAGAAAAAATTACAGTATTTAATTGAGAGGAAATTAGCCTATAAAGTGAATTGGGTCAAAATTGATTTGATTTTGTGACATCCTTGATTTTTGATAAATAAATGTGATGCAGTTATATAAATCCCATAAAGAATTGATCTTAGAGTCTGAAAATATTTCAAGTCACACATACATTGCTTTATATAAAATATTCTCTGATTGTGTTCGTTCATATATGAATATAAGGTATCTTTGTGAGACCCCGACCTGTTTCATTTTCAAAACGATTTTAAGTGTTGATGGAATTAACGCATAATCTTGGTTTATGTTCTTAAAACGTGTTTGGTTGCATTTAATTGGACGAAAGGTGTTTTTATGATCTCTTTCGAGGTTGTTAGACTCGTGTGTGTCCATGTTTTCAAAAGAGGGCTATTTGGTTAATTGTTTTTGGACCTATGCTTGGACACTGGAAACGATTTGAGAACCAGTGGCAATTTAGTAAACTGAGGGTGTCAATCCAGTCTACTGATTGTGCAGTATGGTGGTTCATTCAACTGACTTGGAGGGTTCAGTCGACTGACCTATGGAAATGGAGGATTCTTGGTTTTCCAGTAGCTTTTCAGTCGACTGATGTGATGGATCCAGTCGATTAGATTCCTGTACGGGGCTGAACCTATAAATATCAAGCTCTTAGAAGATATTTTGAAAAAGTTAGCATCTTGAGTAAGTTTCATGTTTTTTGCCTTCTCTCTAGATTTTGATGGGATCGGGGCTCGATTTTCAGCGATCTAAGAGTGGATCTTTGGTATTGGTACCGTGGGGTTCACATCTATTTGGATAAAATCTCATTTCGTCGAGGTTTATTTTTTTAGGCGTCGACCTTTTGGCTCAACGAGGTAGGATCTTAGACTATGTTGTCGTTAAAGGGTACTACGTGCAGTTACACGCTTTTCTACCAGTTAAAAATGCTTTGAATGTTGTATTTCATGTTTAAACCTTGTTTCTTTGGATAAAAAGTATATTTTGTGCTTTTTCTTGGTTTATTACATGTTACGAATGTGTGGATGTCCGTGGTTTTCAAAAAAGTGATTTTAAAAATAGTAGATTTATGTAAATTTGTGAAAACCTAATTTTTGGAAGTTTAGAACTAACCCTCGGGGTTGAGTCTCATTTTTTTGAAACATTTTGATAGAAATGGTGAAAACATTGTGAAAATGTTATTTGATCTCTATGATTGATGGATGACATGGTGGATGTCCATTGGAACTTTTTATACATGTTTGATGTATAATTATTTAAATGTTATCGTAGTTGAGCTATGTATTGGTTTTGATGATTTATTAGATGTGTCGTGACTGTGTCTAGATTGGGTGCTTCTTCCCTCGATTTTAGCTCATAAAGAGCATAGTGGGTGCTTTTCCCTCGATTTTTGCCCGTAAAGAGCCAATTTCCCCCGTGTGTGGCTGCATTGTTGTGACTCTATATAGAACTTTTCATTACCTAGTAGATCTTAAATGATTCAGGGATAGGTAATGTGCAGGAGTTTATAGTTGTTGCCTTTGTCCCTCGTGTGACAAAGTCGGTACATGGGAATCATTTTCTTGGCTGTGTGATCTGAGCGAAAAAATAACATTTTGGTTACTATTTTTCTTTAACTGTGAAATGTTACTTTCATTGTTGAAAAGCTTGATTTTGAGGATGAAAAATCATTTTGAGACTCGTGTAAGTCTGATGGAAAACTTGAGATTTTATGAAGTAAAATTATTTTTGGCTCATATGGTTGAGTCAACTTTATGCTATGTGATTGCCTATCCTGCTTTATGACTTTGCAATTTATTTCTATTAGGGTTTGGCTTACGTTGTGGGATTTATAAAACCTATTTCAGGTAAATGTGATCCTGTAGGTTGACCTTGAGGTGCCCGGAGATGGCAGATGACAAGACTGTTATTTTGTCTTTGTTAGGTAATTTATACCTTTTGTATACCATTCATCTTGGATATAACATATTTAAAGCATATGTAATTCTTGTGGCCATGGCCGATGTATGCATGTTTTATGCTTTCGAAAAAAACCATGAGTTGGTTGTTATTTTTGTAGTTTTTTATTACGATTTTCATTGGTTGGTGCAACAGTTTACAAAAAAGGGTTTTCAAATGGTTTATACTTTATTCAACTCTTGTGCTTCAATGGAGATTTTAGAACGGCCTATGCTTCTTTTAAAAAGAATAGATTTTCTTATCCCAAAATATGTATTTTGTTTTAAAGGTTTGGCTTGTGGGGCCGTAATCGTAGTCTCTAGGGAAACTCTTTTAAATCAAAAAAACCCCTTGATAGTGCATTTTTACAAAGGTCTAAACCTCGTTTGGCCATTTGGTTTTTCATCTGTTTGTGATTGGGCGATTTTGATGGTTGTTCATGGGCTTTTTGCGCGACCCAGAGTTTGGAGCGTGACAACTTAGTATCAAAGCTCTAGATTCGAATACCTAAGGACCGGGGGAAATTGGTGCATTACCTTGTGAGGAAAGTTGTGCGTGTGCTTGTTTGCATGTGTTTAAGTGTTAGTTATTTTCATAACATGGGCATGTTAGCCTGTTGAGCATGTGGATGCTGTGTATATGTGGGTATGAAGGTTGGACTTTATGATTGATTAGTCTTTCCTTCAGACGTTTGGATTAACAAATTTAAAAGCCACATTAGAAATGCGTTTAGTTGACGTGCTTTCTAGCAGAGAATTTAAGTAGGTTATCTAAAGTGACGCGTCATTCTTGTCGATTCTGCTCAGTATGTGTGATGGATTTGCATAATTATTTTGGCTATGTTAGCATGATTATGTGATACGTGTTAGAAATGACATGATAGGTTGTCGTGTTCTATATTTTCTTTATATATGAACTATATACCCTTGGAGATGATGAGACTGTGGTTTGGGTCTTAGATATGCGACTCGGTTGCAGTTGGTTGCTGAAAGGAAAATTTTTGGGTTGAGTGTCGACCACTTGATACGTAATGGAACTCGTTGATGAATTAGTGTTGGCTATGTGAGGTTGGCCATGATTAGTGAATTGTTGAGCGTTGGTATGAGCAGAGTTTACTCGGGTGCAGTTGAAGCATGGTTAGTGGCTTGACTGTGGTAGATAGCACCTTTTGGGAGAATGTTATTGGAAGTTATAATAGTGTTATGGTAGCATCGTGAGTAGGGGCGATGGGGTGTCAGAGACCCTGGAAAATTAGTTGTTATGATTGGTTTTATGGATTGTGATAATCCCTTTCGGTTAAGTTTTGGTGTACATTATTTTGGCCGTATGATGGATTAGGTACGTCGTGAGCCATGCTATGTCATGAGCTGTGTACTCAAGATGGGGTATAGATGGAAACATAATGGATGAAAACATAGTGATCCTTGGCTGAGCATTTGTTGAGATGGGAAAACGTAAGCGGTTCTGGGGATATCCCTGCTAGCAAGATGTTGATGGTAGTCAGAGTAGCATCCGAGGATGTTGTTGGTAGTCTGAGTAGTTCTGATGACCTTGGACGCTATATACCTTCTTGAGGTTTGAGAACTTAGTTACGGGTGAGTAAGCTCGAGGATATAGGGATAAGTATGACTTGCAGATATGCTGAAAGAGCATGGGTCGCAACGGTGTTAGAATGTGTAAGGGTTCGGGTTACGATTCTAACATGCGACGGGTATCAGTTTCGTAGAATTCCTACGAGAATGCAAGATCGTGGTCTAGTCGTTATCCTAGTGACCAAAAAATCATGTTTGGGAATTGTGCTAGATGCATGAGGTTTGAAAGGGACCATAGAAAGGTTCGATAGTGTGGTTGGCTTAGTGCTGAGACGATGTATCCTGAGAGTGATGTGTCTAGAGGTTATTTATGTTCGATCTTAGGTTCAGAGGTGGATATGTTTTTTGCCCTTGGGAACGAAATATGGGGTAATAAGGTTCAGCAATGTACCATGTGGTTTGGCTGGCCTGAAACAATAGGTGAGAAATCGTGAGTTATGATGCCTGTGATCGATGTGTGCTCGTAGAGTGAAAGTGCGAAGGTGTCTACATGGTTGTGGGAGTTACTAGTAACTCTGGAGGAAAGTTCTCAAGATTGAATTTCCTTTTTTTGATGTCGTGCATATTTTTATGAGTATTGCTTGGACAACGAGCTCGAGGCCGTAACATGGTTGTGGTTTGACCAGAGGGAGTTTGTGAAGCGTAACCTTGTGAAGTGAGGTTTTGGCGCAAGGGGAATATTGACGTGTGTCTCCTGTGCGATTAGTGATGAGCTTGTAGTCCTATGGGATGTGTTATACAAGGTATGAGGATTGATGGTGTTCGTATGTGTGCGAATGTCATCGAGGAGTTGAGAGCTTGGTGTAGCGGACGATCTGAGTATCGCGACCAGAGTTGACAGCAGCTGTTTGACTATGGTCGTGGTGGATTCAAGGTAAGATTTACAGGGTTCTTTGGAGACCAAGTGTTGATGAGACTGGGAGTTCGCTAAGGTTGGGTCATAGTTTCTTCTTAACCATTTTCTTTTCTCTAGACGAAGAGAGAGTTTTCTTGTAGACGGTTATCTGGTGCGAATTATTTCATCTTGGTTAGATGTAGATGCTGAGATTTTGATTGATTCAGATTTAGTTATGTTCTGAGACTGTGAACATATTTGTGGATCTTGTATCTATAATCGTGTTGAGGTCCTTTGAGTGTGCCTTGAAAACTTGTATCGCCGTGATCGGGTGGTTGTAAGACTGATTCTTCGTGATTTCAATGGATGGTTGATGGATATATGTGTTTAACTACTATGCATGGCTACGTTCTTTCTTAGATGTTGAGCGTCTGTGTGTGTCACTAGGGATCCGATTTCTCCCGCGGTTGGGGACTGTAAAGAACTACATGATAGGGTTAGTATTATTCCATGGTGGAAGACCATAAAAGAGTACGTATGAGTGTGGTAACATGATAGGTCGTGGTAATCTAGTCAGAGTACGGCTTGTTACGTATGATGGTTGAACCATTTGGGTTGTGTTCCCTATGAGGTCGTGTTAGTAGACCAGGAATGCTTATGCCATTCTTGTTGACAAGGGAGTTAGCGTTGAGACACAGAGTTCTTTTTGCAATGATCAACTGAAGATCGTTAACCGTTATGTACGGCTTGTTCTGGATCGTGTGAGTATGGTTGTACCTCTAGCTCTAGCTTTTGGTAGAGTGGGAGTTTTTGGCAGAACAATGCGACTATGATATTAATCTGGTGGATTTTTGATAGATTTTTGAGAGTTTGGCTTTATGTTCTGTTTGGGGCTTTGAATTGTTTAGAGTTTTTAGAGTCGATAAGTGCTCGTCGACTGTAGTAAGTGTTGTGTTTTGGGTATAACTGTTTGTTTGGATAGTGATCCCGAGAATGTGATAAGGTAAGAGTCAAAAAGGATTCGATGATTGGGAAATCTTGGTTAGTGTGGCCTGTTTGGACCGATATGATTGTTTGATTTGGAACAGAAGGGTCATGACAAGTTTTGTATATGAGGAAATTGCTAAAGTAAGACGCAAGTCTTGGTTGGTTACTTGAGAGACAAGTCTTGGGTTTAAATATTCTATTATTGTGGGCTCAAGGGTTTGAGGTATGAGTTATGAGTCTGGAGTTGATGTTAGATAACAATCATCATGTTTGCTTTGTTGGATAGTGGCGATCATGTCTGACTTGAGGTTGACATGTAAACTTGGTATCAGAGATTGGATAGCGAGATGTTGAGATGTATAGTGATGTGCGGTTGCACAGGAGACATGAGTGGGTTTGTCTAGGTTGTTAGATACCTATGAGATGTTCTGTCTGCATGACATGTTTGGTCGAGTGACTCGTTGGGGTGAGGGGATCTTGTAGCTATGATACTGGAGTAGTTTTCGGTTGTGTGGAACCTTGTCTGGGACATTGGTGTGTCACCTAGTGTTTTTCCAAGGTGAGAATTATGATTCGTGATGAAAGATCGAATAGAGGATGAAGGTTTAGAGAAGATGCGTTCTTTAGCATTGTCAGCATCAGTAGGGTAATGATGTGGTATCAAAATCAGTGGTCATTTGGTGATCGTCAGAACTCGAGTAGAGTTTGTGCATGCAATATATGACTTGATGTGATTGATGGTAGGGTTCGACGTCATGTGTTTGGACTCGCAGAGATAGTCAGGTGCGAGTGAGCCAGTTTGTGGCAGTAAGAACGGGGTGGTAGTCTCTATGTTCTGGCGTAAAGAGTGTTTAGGGCCAGGTTCCATGGTGGATTGGTCTCTTATTTTGCGTTTATCGCTGGGATGGGTTGTGTTCTACGAGAGTTATGTTTCAAGGTTTGCAAGTGTGAGTTGGATCGTGATCCGATGTTTTATAAGTGTCTCATGGATGACAGTGGTGTCAGTGGGACTTGCCAGTGCGGGCAGTCTATTTAGAGATCGAATCTTCAAGTCATGTTTATATCATGTGACGACAGGTTTGGGATTTTAGTTGCTTGGGCATTTTTACTGTTGTATAGTGTTGCTGGGTTTGCATCAGAGATTGTTGATGATTGATGAGCTAGTGTTTGGCTTGAGTTTCAGCGTTGAATTTCGGGGACAAAATTCCTTTGAGAGGGCAAGTTGTGAGACCCTGACTTATTTTATTTTCGAAACGATTTTAAGTGTTGATGGAATTAACTCATGATCTTGGTTTATGTTCTTAAAACGTGTTTGGTTGCGTTTAATTGAACGAAATGTGTTTTTACAATCACTTTCAAGGTTGTTGGACTCGTGTGTGTCCATGATTTTTGAAAGAGGGTTGTTTGGTTGAATGTTTTTAGACCTATGCTTGAACACTGGAAACAGTTTGAGAACCAGTAGCAATTTAGTCAACTGAGGGTGTCAATCCAGTCGACTAACTGTGCAATATGGTGGTTCAGTTGACTGACTTTGAGGGTTCAATCGACTGACCTGTAGCAGTGGAGGATTCTTAGTTTTTCAGTAGCTTTTCAGTCGATTGAAGTGGTGGATCCAGTCGACTGGATTCCTATACGATGCTGAGCCTATAAATATCAAGCTCTTGGAAGATATTTTGAAAAAGTTAGCTTCTTGAGTAAGTTTTATTTTCTCTGCCTTCTCTCTAGATTTTGATGGGATCAGGGCTCGATTTTTAGCAATCTGATAATGGATGCTTGGTATCAGTGCCGAGGGCTTCACATCTATCTAGACGAAATCTCGTTTCGTCGAGGTTCAATTTTTTAGGCGTTGAGCTTTTGGCACAACGAGATAGGATCCTAGACTATGTTGTCATTAAAGGGTGTTACATGTAGTTATATGCTTTTCTACCCATTGAAAATGCTTTGAATGCTGTATTTCATGTTTAAACCTTGTTTGTTAGGATAAAAAGCATGTTTTGCACTTTTTCTTGATTTATTGCATGTTACGGATGTGTGGATGTCTGTGGTTTTTAAAAAAATAAATTTAAAAATGGTAGATTTATGTAAAGTCATGAAAACCTACTTTTTGGAGGTTTTGAGCTAACCCTTAGGGTCAAGTCTCATTTTGAAAATGTTATTTGATCTCCATAATTGATGGATGACATGGCGGATGGCCATTAGATCTTTTTATACATACTTGATGTAAAATTGTTTAAATGTTCTCGTAGTTGCGCTACGTATTAGTTTTGATGATTTGTTAGATGTGCCATGACAGTGTCTGGATTTGGTGTTTCTTCCCTCGATTTTAGCCTATAAAGAGCATAGTGGGTGCTTCTTTCCTCGATTTTAGCCCGTAAAGAGCTGGTTGCCCCGTGTGTGGTTGCGTTATTTTGACTCCGTATGGAACTTTTCATTACTTAACAGGTCTTAAATGATTCAAGGATAGGCAATTGGCAGGAGTCTATGGTTGTTGTCTTTGTCCCTTGAGTGACGAAGTCGGTACATATGAATCATTTTCTTGGTTGTGTGATCTGAAAGAAAAAATAATATTTTGGTTACTATTTTTCTTTAACTGTGAAACGTTATTTGCATTGTTGAAATGCTTTATTTTGAGGATAGAAAATTATTTTGAGACTCGTGTAAGTACAATAGAAAACTTTGGGTTTTATGAAGTAAAACCATTTTTGGCTCTTGCTTTACGGCTTTATAGTCTGTTTCTATTGGGTTTCAGCTCATGTTGTGGAATTTGTAAAACCTTTTTCACACAAACATAGTCCTGTAGTTTGACCTTGAGGCGCCCTGAGGTGGCAAATGACAAGACTGTTGTTTTGTCTTTGTTAGGTAATTTATACCTTTTGTATATGGTTCATCTTGGATGTAACATGTTTAAAGCATATGTAATTCTTGTGGCTGTGAGCCGATGTATGCATGTTTTATGCTTTCGAGAGAAATTATGGGCTGGCTGTTGTTTTTCATAGTTTTTTATTACGATTTTCGTTGGTTGGTGTAACGGTTTACAAAAAATGGTTTTCAAATAGTTTATGCATCATTCAACTCTTGTGCTTCGAGAGAGATTTTGAAATGGTCTATACTTCTTTTAAAAAGAAAAAATTTTCTTATCCCAAAATATGTATTTTGTTTTAAAAACTTGGCTTGTGGGGTAGTGCATTTTTACAAATATTTTAGCCTTGTTTTGGCCTTTTGGTTTTTCATCCATTTGTGCTTGGGTGGTTTTGGTGGTTGTTCGTGGGCTTTTCGTGTGACTCGGAGTTTGGGGTGTGACAATCTTGGATTCTGTGTATTTTTAATCAATTTGATTAGATTTTGTGGTTTTAAGTGAATAAACCTATGCATGGGTCTAGTACTTATTCTTTAATCTTGTTCCCTACTCAAGAAGATTTGTTTTATTTCTCTTGGTTCTGTTTTATTTCTCTTGGTTATTCAAATTATTAATATCCAATTCGTTGATAATTTAACACTTGATCTTTTGGAGCTATAGATTAATATTGTAGGGTAGCAAAAAAGTAGCAAAAAACATAAAAAAGTCACCCGCGGTAACAGAACCCTTGAGCGCTCCATCGAGCGATCAAAAATAACTCTCGGTTTCTTAGGCTCTGTAACAAAATGCTGCAACACAGAGTTTGCCGCTCGAGTGGTGAAAAGACTGCTCAAGTGGTCAGCGGCGACGACAATTTTTAATTGCTGTCAACGAATTTGGGTTTTGGCAAGCGGCTATAAAAGGACAGCTAGGGTTTCATATTTGGTGTCTCATTATTATATTAAGAATTCGTAGCCATCAGAAAGCCTCTCACATTATTTAACATACTAGCAAGTCAATTTACATCTTGATAAACATTTAGCTTCCACGCAGTCAAGTCAATCATCGAAAAATCAAATCTTCAACTATCTGTTCGTGTTCGTAGAGCCACTTAAGAGGAGTCTCAAGCGTTCGAAGTCTGATGGAAGATTTCATCAGTATTGAAATCTGATAGTGGGTTCTAGCGGCGAACAAGCACAGAAGTTGGTGTACGTGAATTTGGCAAGAATAGGCTTACTACCATTAGTTGTGGGTTAAATGTCGGAGTTGTAAGATTTTCTTATAACCAGCGTTTGATATAGTGTTTAATTTCCTAAACCCGGTATGATCTCGTAATTTTTATCCGATTTGAGATTTTTTACATAAAAATTGCCACCTCGTGTGTGGTTGTAATTACTTTACTTTATTATTTATGTGATTGATTGGTTAGCCTTATTTGTGGTGTTTAGCTTTTTTAATTAAATTAATTAATACAAATTAATCTATAAATGAGATTTTTCAATACCAAATCATTAAAACTTCAAAATCAGGAATTCTTATAAATGTTATTATCTATATTATTTGGAAAAACGACTTTAATGAGAAATTTGTCTTATGTGACGCTTATACTTATCATTTATTTCATTTAAAAGAC